>JAODAL010005110.1:0-147782 GCA_025379985.1 Phyllomedusa bahiana | reverse complement strand
AAGCTGCTGCTGGCTCTGTGAAACAACATGGTGAGACAATCCCTTTAATGAAGAATGCAATTGGGGCATCTTTCTGTAAATACAAAGTTGTTCAAGATTGAGATTTGGTAGTGGCTTGCCTTGTTAGTATAAGTAACCGATGGTAAAGGGTGGTAAGATTTCTTACCTGCCGGAAGACACATCCAAGCCATAGTGAGTTAAAAATTTGAGTGGTAGACTGCAGATGTGCAGGATTAGACATGTTGTCAGAGCATTGATGCCTGCTATTTAGTCTATGGAGACGACCTGCTTATACTGCTGAGAATGTCAGTCACGCACGAAAGAGTTACATTCACACAGGGAGGGTACATCCAGTGAGTACTAGAAGTAACTATGGCCAGCCGCAATATATGAATATGTGTAGGAATGAAAAGTATGTTTTTAACGTAATTTAATATAATGTATAATATTTTCACAATGGGTGAGTACCTATCCTATTTTATGAAGGTACAATGAATCTCGGGTGTGCTAGACAAAGGGGGCATTCCCCAAAATGTTGCAGCCATCTCTGAGAGAGGACATGATTTGAATTCTACCCAACATGGGATTGTAAAATAAGGACTTCGGCATTACCTGAATAAGGACGCGAAGGCAGTAAATCATACAACATGGACCTATGAAAATGATTCTAACACAGGTTATGTAAAAGTTATTAAGAAAGTTTGAAAATGCACTTTTTTAAATATAATAATAATTTGCAATATTGAATTAGCCCTTTGAGATTGAAAGTATTTTATTTGAATAACCTGAGCTTTACATTTTAATCTCTCTTATAAAACCTTCAAATATTTTACACACAATGGAAGTTAAAGGGGTTTTCTCACCACAATGATTAGTTTTTAACATGTAGGGAAAGGTAACTGAAGACTATTATCAAATACATCGCTAATCATGTCATCTGTCATAAGGTTTTCCTGTGTAAATACAGTAGAGAAGGCATTAAATAGACTTACCTTTTCCTCTTCCTCCTTCACCATCAATCCCTTACTGACATTTGACGTACCCAGACGTCAAGGCCGGGTAGGGGTTCCCGCAAATTGACGTATGACATAAGCAAAGCTCGCAAGATCGCGGCATGGAACCAGCGGTATATAACCGCTGGCATCATGCCGCATCCCTCATGGCCAGAGCTAACCCTTCGATGTTGCGACCTATCATGGTCGCGACATCGAAGCTGCAGGCAGGAGGAGTGAGCCCCTCGTGCTTGCAATCGGCACAATGGCTGATCTCCTTACCCAACATCCGGATGTTTTGTGAAAGCGTCCGGGTCGTTCGGTGACGTCACTCACCATGCCAACAATTAGAGATGGGTGAATCGATTCTAACGAAGTGGAATTCGTTTAGAATTCCAGGAAAACTTTGGTTCTACACGGAGCCGAAGTTTAGGGTGATTCGTGGGAACAAAAAGTCTTTTTTATTGGTAAAATGGCCATGAGCACATGGCGTTACATGGGGCAGAGAACTCTGGGAGGAAGAATGGAACACCCTCAATGACATGTGCAGACATGAAGCCAATCAGCGACCAGCGGGCTTCTGTGACGTCACAGCCCTATAAATACTGAAGCCATCTTAAATTCTCATTTTCACTGTGTGTCCTGTCATAAGGATCTTGCTGTTGCTGCTGCAGCACTGTATTGAACTAATTGTAAAACAAACTCATTTTATCAGCAACTAGGGGGAAAGACCATCACAAGTGTGTGTCATTTGCACACTTGTTATTTAACCAGCACTATTATTTGTTTTAGTTTGTGGGGTGTTCTCCCTAAAGTCCAGGGTGGGTGTACTTTTGTCCCATATATGCCTCAATGACATTTGGTTGTTCTGTAAGGTATTTAATACCGAAGGTTTAATTTAACCCCTTGATTGTGGGTTAATTTGCACAAAAACACATGAGGCGACATGTATTATCGGGAGTTGCGGCAGTTTTCTGGCAAAAATGGCGCCTCACCAATCCGAATCCCCTGTCGGACGCAGGGATGCGATGTTAGGCGCAGCCTTTGCCACTTTCGGATGCGCCTAACATGAAAGGGCGTGTAATGGGCGCGTTGTGGGCTTTCTGGGGCGGGAGGCGGCACATTTGAAAACTCCGAGGCATGCATAATCGCGGCTCGGCAAAGTGTGGCGCATTGCAGCGCTCACCAGCTCCAACAGGCAGACCTAGTTGAAGTTGGTCTAAATAAGCCGGAGGAGGCGAACTGAAGCGAGAATGTAACATGAGAGGAAACATAGAAGATCGCAAAAGAAATCCATCTCAGCTTTCAGCTCCGTGAGGCATGGAGTGTGATTCAAAAAATCGCTTTTATTAGGTGTAAAACATTTTCAGAAAAAGAGCTCAAACCTTCTAAAAAAAAAAAAAAAATCACTTTCCAAAAATCAAGAACGGCGCTACATCAGGAATGAGGATATTGTAAATTGCCGGGAAATACAGTAATTCAAATTCTGTAAGCGCTTCTCATTGGTTGGCAGAAACCAGTCCAATCCCGAATACGAGCGAACAGTGACCCATTACAAGCTATGGAGAAGTATTGACCAATCAAATGCAAAGGCGGGACAGTTCAAAATACAGTAAAAATGCAGAAAAGAGCTGATTGGCTAAACTAGTGGGGGCTTGGCTATTCCGGCCAATCAGAATAGGAGCGACAGTGAACCACTATAAGCTATGGAGAAGTATTGAACAATCAAATGCAAAGGCGGGACAGTTCAAAATACAGTAAAAACGCAGAAAAGAGCTGATTGGTTGAACTAGCAGGGGCTTGGCTATTCCGGCCAATCAGAATAGGAGCGACAGTGAACCATTATAACCTATGGAGAAGTATTGACCAATCAAATGCAAAGGCGGGACAGTTCAAAATACAGTAAAAATGCAGAAAAGAGCTGATTGGTTGCGCTCGCGGGGGTTTGGCTATCCCGGCCAATCAGAGCGCGAGCTACTTTGCCCCATTGTAGTCTATGGCCATATCGGGGCACTGAAATCTCGGCTCTAAGCGCCGTGTGGCATGGAGTATGATTAAAAAAATAGTTTTTATTAGGTGTAAAATATTATCTGAAAAAGAGATAAAACCTTCTAAAAAAATAAATCAATCAAATCCCTAACAACGTGTTTTTTCGCCGTCACCGGTGCTACATCAGGAATTGCGATATTGAGATTTGCCGGGAAATACAGTAATTCAAATTCTGTAAGCTCTTCTCATTGGTCGGCAGAACCCAACCAATCAGAATAGGAGCGGCAGTGAACCATTGTAACCCATGGAGTAGTGTTGACCAATCAAATGAAAAGGAGGGACAGTTCAAAATCTTCTAGTACTGTGATTGTTTGGGAGGAAGAGGGGCTCATCCTGCTTAGCCAATCAGCGGTTGAGCTACCTTCTCATAGAGTTCTATGGGGAAAAGTAATGCAGAGCGAGCTCTGTTTGTGATTGGCCAAGTTAAAAGAGGCACGGTTATTTGGACCAATGGGAGAGCGAGCGACGCTCTTATGGGTTTTCTAATGCAATCTATTATAAAACTGTACATGCCCGAAATCAAATGATAAGACTCACGAAGTTGTGCCGATCTGTATATAAAATGAACAATAATATGGGGCTAACGAAAATAAACAAATAAATATGAATTCGATGAGTTCATTTTTATTTCTTTATTTTCGTTAGCCAATGATTAGTGTTGAGCGATTTTTATCGACAAAGTTGAAATCGGCAAGGTTTTTATGGTGATCGAAATTTCCAACAGCATTTTTAAAGGTTTAAAAATCAGCATCATCTTAAAAAACGCCCCTTTTTTTTCCCGGCGCTTCCGTAATTTTGGCGCCAAAATCAATTACAGAATAAGCAGGTAGATGTTGCGAGTCATAAACTGGGGTTAGGTTGCGATTGCTGGAAAAATCACATGCCCGTTTTACATAGAAAAAAGCGTTTCCTGTTTCAGCCCATGTCTCTCGCGCTAAAGGGGATAGGACCTGCGCTCTGCTGTCCCAAAAACAGCCAGCGAAATAGTCTATTTCTGCACAAAAACCTCTACTTTTAGCTTGATCCTTCCAATTTAGTTATTTAAGATTTAAAAGATTATGTATTAGCTAGAAATTTTAAAAAGCGCATCACCCTGAAATTCACGGTGGGGGACAGGGGGGGGGGGGCCCCGGCGAACACAGACAAGCTCTATCTATAAAGAACACTGGAAAAAGTTCCCCAAGATTAGTGTAGACTTTGATGGAATATCTTTATTTTTAACATTTGCTATTGAAATATTTCCTGGATATTGGGCACCTGAACTTATATTGGATACACATCATTTCTAGTAACTGCAGGTCTCTTGTTGGGTGCAAAACCCACTTTTATTATCAGTATACATTTCAGATAGTGTTCATTTTAATTTTAACCCATTACACCTTACTGTTGATATACCACCTTGCGTTAAATTACAAACAGCAATCTTGTAGTCAGCACAGGTTGTTTTTTGCCAAAAAACCGGTATCATACGAAAACATAACGTTACGTGTTTTTTGACTTTTCGCACCCAGCACTGTTATTGACCAGCACTACGTAAATCTTAAAACAGCAATTCTATTTTTTTTTTTTTTTTTACCACAGGGGAATTGAAAGGTGAAAAAATCGTTTATTAATCAAAACATAAAAATTACGTTTTTTTGACTTTTGCGCACCCACATTGTTTTATTGACGCACATCCCGTAAATCTTTAAAAAACAATTTTATAGTCACCACAGGGGAATTGAAAGGTGCAAAAAAAAAAAACCCTGTATCATACAAAAAAAAAAAGTTACTGTTTTTTGACTTTTGCACACCCACATTGTTCATTGACCAGCATCCACGAAACTTAAAAAAGAAATTCTATATCACCACAGGGAATTGAAAGGTGCAAAAAAAAACCCTTTATTATACCATAACAGTTTACTGTTTTTTTTTTACTTTTTCACACCCAGCATTTTTCATTGGAAACCCGCAAAACCCCGTAAATCTTAAAACAGCAATTCCATATTCACCACAGGTGAATTGAAAGGTGCAAAAAATACCGTTTTTATTATACCAAAACATAAACAGATACGTGTTTTTTGACTTTGCCCAGTCCAGATTTGTTGATAGACACCTTTGCAGTTAAATTTTGAACCAGCATTTTGTTTTTGATTAGAGGATTTGAGAATAGACTGTGATTTGCCGTTTTTTAATAAGAGACTTTCCAAAACGCTAGTTCCATACCCTTCTCAAAATTTTTATATTTCTGAACATGAGCGAAATGCATGTGGTAAGCGATGCAAAGAGGGGGTACACATGGAGTAAGTACGAGAGAAGGCTGCTCCTTCCAGTGCATGTCACACAAAAATTGCATGCCAGCGGATCGTCAGTTGCAGGACCGGCAGGCCTGCTATCGCGGGTCAGGGCCTGTGAATCTAAGTATACGAACATCGTCGCCATCTGTCCTTCCAGGGTTAATGCAAACCTGCATCTAGCATCTACCTCCTGTCCTCATGCAGTCACAGGTCCACAAATGTCGTCATCAGCAATCATCAGCATCCTTCCAACAGGAAGCAGCCCAAAATGTCAACGTTGTGTACCCACCAGACTGTTGGATAATCCATTGTCTGCGTACCTCTTTGATGACAAAATGGCGTGTTGGGGTCAGAAGGCATGTAAAAGACAAGAGGATGATTTAGTCTGCCTGACGCCCAGTTTACTATGATGCCATCAGAGGAGTTGAGAGGAAGCACGGTCAATCGGCAAAAATTCCGGGCAGTCGGACAACTGCCTTTGCAAGTTGCCCTTCTTGTAGCCCGCTAGCTTCTGGATGCAGAAAGTAAGGACGACCAAGCACCCACCTGTGTTGATGATTGATGAAGATAGATGAATGACTGACATTGAGCGGATCCCATCCTGGTCTTTTCCGCAGAATTTGCTTACGACACTCCATCAGTGAACAAGGAGGAAGACGATGGGTAGTGTCAATACGGTACCCTTCCACAAAAAGGAAGGGGCGGTTTCGCAGAATTCCGCTATATTGGATTCCCCCCCAGCCACGGGTCAGCGCAAACTCGCTCACTCGCTTATCGCCGTCAAAAAGGTCCAGGTGACGCTCTCAAGACTGTGCCTTCTTTGACCAAGCCACATGATTCGACCAGCGATTTCATATGCCGCCTTTGCCGTAAACATAACAAGAGGCAAGAACCTTAAGTGTTATAACCACCACCAACATGTCCTAGTCACATGCAGCGAATGCAGAGTTGAAATGTGGGAACACTTGGCCAAAAAAGACCAGCACCGACGCCGGGCCCTCCAACCATTAGTCACAGGACCCACTGTCTCCGCCCACCTCCTCCTCCGCCACACCAAGCGTTCCTCAGCTGCCCAAGGGGGTTGTCTGCATCAGAGTCAATGATCAGGTGATCAGCTCCCTTCAGCCGCCACCGTCCGCCCGAGAACCACAGCACCACCAGAGACCCATCCTACCCCTTCTCCTTCCACCAGTTGACTACCTGCACGCCGTACAAGCGGCCAGTCTATCAGCCAGCCTTCTGTCTTCCAGGTTTGGGAGCAGAAGAAACACTTTAACCCAAACCATCCCAAAGCAAAAGCCTGGAGTGTCGTCATTGCCAGGCCTTTAGCCCTGGAATGTTGCCTTTCCGTCTGGTGGACCCGACAGATGGTTTCCGCCACGTCATGGCCCTCGCGCGCTGCCCCAAAACCGATGCCGAGCAGGCATTTCTTTGCCAAGAAAAACCGTCCCCCTGCCCCTGCCAGCCACGTGTCCATCTAAAATTTCAAGCGCGTTGTCTGCATCTGTGTCCAGGACTAAGTCATCCGACACCACTCGACAACATGGACAATTAAAGCCTGCCAAGGCCGCTATATCTCTGTGACAGCTCAACTGGTGAGCTGGGAGGATGTCTCTGGGGGGACGTGTGGCTCTCAGGCGTCGCGCATGCTCTTCAAAACCCGCAGGATGGTGCAGTGCTCTTTCCCCCAAGGTCCTCTGGTGCATCACGTGCCCAGAGACTCCCGCAGTGCGGTTGAAATTAATCTCACACACATGAGGACGGCGTCCAACACAGTCAGGAGCGTGGACGGCTCTAAGCAACGAGACCGAGCGCGTGTCGAGTGTGTTGCGCGCCGAAACCTTGTGCCAGCCAAGGTGTGTGCGATAACGGGCGAAATCTGCTTGGCCGCCCTTAAGTCGTAGGCTGTAGCACGCGAGCCCTTACTCTCTAGGAACAACACTGTCATGAACCTTGTCCGTTACAGAAGATTTCTAAAGAGCTACCCGGGTCTGGACTGCCTGCTGAAGAAGGCTTGAGTGTCTCTTAGTTCCACTTCCGGCCGTTTCGCACACCCTGTTCGTCCCGCTTTGCTGCGTTTGCGCGTCAGCTCGCCTCCCCGTCAACCGTCCCTCATTGTTGACGTGGCAACACGCTGGAATTCACCCTCTAACATGCTCCAGCGATTGTGGCATGGCAGCGCAATGCCCATTACGCAGTACGAAGTGACACAGGGGCCAGAACAAGCAAGGCGGTGCGGACCGCGGTTGTTGAACCACCGAGAGTGCAGCACATGTGAAAGACTCTGCTCCATCCTTTGCCAGTTTTGAAGAAGCCACCAAATTGTTCAGTCTGCGTAAAATGCCCTTGTCAACATGAGCATTGTGGTGATCTATAGTTCTGAACGATCGTTGGACACTCTGAAACAACAGGTCCCGCCAGCGACTGAGGTGGAGACGGACCACAGAATGCGGACACAGTGCCATACTCTCCGTCAAAGTCCACAAGGACCCCAGACAGTATCAACAATTTCATCCGGTCTTTCATTAGGCAGTGGTATCGGGGTCCAGAGCTAGTGCAAGTGGCGCATCAGCTCTCAGGGTGCATCATCTCAGGCAAGTCAGGGCTGTGTTGAAGAGTGCCAAGGCAGCGGAGGAGAGGGAGGGGAGGAGGAGGAGGTATTCTAGACACCTGATGTTACCAGCGTACGTCCCCTGCCTTGGAAAGAGGTTGGTCGCGAAATTTGATGGCGGAGGAAGAAGATGAGGAAAATCAAGTTTGCTAGTGCCCTCGACCCAGGTAGGCTAGGGAAATCAAGGCTCCATCTCTCACATGAGTGCTTGGAATGCTTCCATTTCCTCCAACAGAGCCTCTAGCATTAAGGACATCAAATAAATGAACAACAGTATACTGGGTGCAACCCTCCTGGATCCCCGAGAGCGCGCAAAACAAAACTCAGCACTTTCCTTCCACCGCCCGCCGCAGCGCGTAGAGAGTAAAATGCCAGGAATGGTAGACCGTGCTAGATTGATACAACTGGAGACATCTGTTCGTTGCTTCACGTTCCCCAAATGTCATGGGTGAAACAACATCAGCGACGTGACAGCAGTAGAGTGCCAATGTAGCTTAGCGGTCAGCAGCAGGCAAGGTGGCGGAAGCCTAATGGGTGGACCTTGTGGCCATCTCGTTTTACCACCTCACCGACGCATGCAGATGCAGGGGCACACCATCCAACAGCACAAGAGATCAGCTTAAGATCATGGTGCACGACTATCTGCGTCCTCAACGACCGATGTTTTTGCATGTGTTCCGGACCCAATAAGACTTCTGGGTATCCAAAGACGAATGGCCCACTTGCACGTCACGCCATATGAGGGTGTTGTCGCTGCCCATCAGCCATCGCATATCTGAGGCGGACCTTCCAGCACAGCTGGGAGTCATTACAGACAAACGCATCCCGGCTTTCCAGCAAAAATGTGATCGTTTTTTGACTTTCAATCAAGATGAATCACGCATGGATCCTCTGATTTATGTGTGGCCCCAATTGCCTGAGGTCACCGATTAGTTGCCGGTCTACTTCACATTCCTTTTGAAACAGAAATGGTCCACTTGAAAAAACTTTTTTATAAAATGAACATTTCTAACCAGCAATTTCTATATTCTCTTTTTCCTCATTTAATTCTCTTTTTGCTGTGAGAGAGACTGGTAAAAGACAGCAAGGTTTCATGACAACCACCGTTAACTCCATTTAACTCACTATTATCTAAGAAAGTTTTCGCATTGTCAATGGTTTTGAGGTCATGTTGCTGTGAGATTACAGCCCCTATAGATTATGGTCCTTTTGGAACAGAATGTGGGCTTCTAAGTGGCCATTTCTCCTCACAATTTTTAATAGTGCTGAGCAAGATCTCATAGTTATAATTTTTGGGTCATGTAGCTGATGAATATCAGCAAATAAATCATGCGTCCATTTGGGAACAGAAATGTGGCTTCTAATTGTCATTTCTCCCTCCACACATTTCACAGTGGCTGAGAAGTCATTTTTATAATTTTTTGGGTCATGGCGCTTTTGAAATGCAGCAATACGTAAAAGTCCGCTATTAATAAAAAATGTTGTTTCAAACAGACATTTGGTTCTTCAACAATTGACCAAAGTGGCTCAAGTTTCATGACTTAGAATTTTGGGCATTTTGTCTTTTTAAATTCAGCAACGAATACAGTCATCAACTAAAAAAAGTTGTTTCTAATAGACATTTGTTTTCTTCACAATTGTCAAAAGTGGCTCATGGGTTCAGTGTTTTGAATTTTTTGGGCATTTTGCTGTGACATGCAGTTATACAACAGGGTCGTCTTCTAAAAAATGGTTGTTTCTAACATACATTTGATTGACTATCCACAATTGTCCAAAGTGGCTCAAGAGGACAGCGTTTGAATTTTTGGAGTGCATTTTGCTGGTGACATGCAGCTATACACAGGTCCTATTCTAAATATTTTTGTTTCTAACAACATTTGTTCATTCACAATTGTCCAAAGTTGCTCAAAGAGGGGTCCAATGCTTTGAATTTTTGTGGGCATTTTGCTTGATGACAGACAGCATACTACAGGTCCTATTCTGAAAAATGGTTGTTTCGTAACAGACAGTTTGTTCTTCACATTGTCCAAAAGTGCTCAAGGTCATGCTTTTAATGTTTGGAGGCATTTTGCTGTGACATGCAGCTATACACTACAGGTCCTATTTGCTCAAAAAATGTTGTTTCTAACAGACCATGTTGTTCTTCTCAAGGGGGGTGAGCGCAAGGAGAGGTCAGACGGAAGGTACACTCTCTACTCTCTCGATTTTTTTGGGGCATTTTTGCTGTGTCAAGCAGCATACTACAGTCCTATTCTAAAAAATTTGTTTCTAACAGACATTTGTTTCTTCACAATTGTCCAAAGTGCTCAAGGTCCATGCTTTGAATGTTTTGAGTGGGCATTTGCTGTGACTTGCAGCTATACTACAGTCATGATTCGAAAAAATGTTGTTTCTAACAGACATTATTCTCACAATTGTCAAAGTGGCTTCAAGGGTCATGCTTGATTTTTGGGGCATTTGCGTGCAAGCAGCTATACTAACAGGTCCTATTCTAAAAAAATGTTGTTTTCTAACAGACATTTGTTCTTCACAATTGTCCAAAGTGGCTCAAGGGTCAATGCTTTGAATTTTGGGGGGCATTTGACTGTGACATGCACTATACTACAGGTCCTATCTAAAAAATGTGTTTCTACAGACATTTGTTCTTCACAAATGTCCAAATGGCTCACGGTCCTTGCTGTTGAATTTTTGGGGGATTTTTGGCGTGACAAGCAGCCTATACTACAGGTCTATCTAAAAAAATTGTTGTTTTCTGACACAGACATCTTGATCTTCACAATTGTCAAGAGTGGCTCAATAGGTGAGGTGCTGTTCAGAAACAGGAAAAGGAAGTACACTGATTAAATAGACACATATTGCAAAATGACTTGTTTTTGCAAGATTTTTAACATAGCTATCAATCCACTGTATTGAGACAACCCTTTAATACAATAAAAAAAGAGAAACAAAGACATGGTGGGAATCCATCCAATTTTAAAATGGTGTTTTCTAGAATTAAACTACAAAAAAACGATTCATGTACAAAATAGCCTGGTAAAATCAATTCCCTGAATCTTACAAGGGAGGTACAGGAAAACGTTTGACCAGATGTAGGTTTATTTCAGATGACCATGGAGTAATGGAAGCCAAACAAAAAAAGGACCCCCATAGAACAAAGTACAGAGACAATTTCCACCAGCACGTTGATTAAAATGAGAAAAAAAAGCCAAGGCAAAAGGGCACCTGGGTGTAACAGGAGCGTATAACTACCAGTATTCCAAGTGAAAGGCTCATTGTCTCCCGCACTCATACGGAGGGGCAAGCGCTACCCCAGGTCTTGACTGTGTACTGAGGAAGGCTGGATGTTTTCACACTTCCGCTTCCGCAGTCTGCTTCACACGACAGCTTTTTGTTGCTGCGTCACAGGGCATTTTATCCTGCGTGTGTTAATAGATGACGGACGCCATCCTGGGCTCTCACCACACCCACTGTTACTGCCGGCCCTGGTTCAAGCTGTTGCACAGGACAGTTTCTAGTCAATGTCCAGTTCAACTAAAATGGTGGTCTGAAAGACTCCTTTTCCGGCACTTTGTAATCTGGGTCATACAGGTTTAATGCTCATTCTGGCCGTACAGGACAGATATAGTTATGACCAGTTCCACTAAAATGGTGATGAAAGACTCCTTTTTCCAGCACGTTTGTAATCTGGGGTCAGACAGGTTTTAAGGGTCATACTGTGGCCCAAGACAGGGACAGTAAATGTCCAGTTCAACTAAGAATGGTGGTTGAAGACTCCTTTTTCCTGGCACTTTTTAAACTGTTGGTCCAGACAAGGATTAATGTCATTCTGCGGTACAGGACAGATATCGTTAGTGTCCAGTTCAACTAAAATGTTGGTTATGAAAGACTAAGACCAGCCGCGGGATCCTTTTAGCGGACAACTTTTAAATCTGGGGTCATGCAGGTTGGGGGCACATGCTGCTTCCAGGACAGGGATATACAATGTCAGTTCAAGTAACATATGGTTCAAATCATACTGCTTTCTGTCGCGCTAGATTTAATTTGTTGGTGACGCAGGTTTAAGTGGTCAGGCTGTATGGTACAAGACAAGAGGGAAAAGTTAATGTTCTGTGACTTTTTTTTCTGTGACTTTTATAACCTAAGTGGTTGCCTAAGATGTAGGCACGTATCCATCTTGACTGTTTGGATGTTAATTTCAGCTTCTCCAGCCCCTTGAGTTTGGTGGTAATAAATGAAAAGGGTGTTGTTGCACTCCCATAACTTTTAAATTGTAATACCGCTCATATAATCGATGCTCACATATCGAAAAACCTTTATCGATAGGCGGCCGACTATCGACTATCGCTCGATCATTGATAGCCAACGCAATCCGCTCAACACTACCATGATCAATAATATGGGCTAACGAAAATAAAGAAAAAAAATGAATTAATTAATCATTTTTATTTGTTTTATGTTTTCTTTACCCAATAACTGTTCATTTTATATACAGATCGGCTACAGACTTGTGAGTCTATCATTTGATTTCGGCCATGTACAGTTTTAATAATAGATTTGCATTAGAAAACCCATAAGAGCGTCCGCCGCTCTCCCATTGTCCAAATAACCGCGCCTTCTTTTTAGACTTAGCCAATCACAAACAGAGCTCTGTCTCTGCATTTCTTTTCCACAATAGAACTCTATGAGAAGGTAGCTCAGCCGCTGAATGGCTAAGCATGACCAGCCCCCTCTTCCCCCCAACCAATCACAGTACTAGAATATTCCATAGACAGTAATAACATTTAGCACCCTTCATCGCCCCTATGTATTCTCACTCAAAATAAGATTCAGCTACATATGATTTTGGATCATATCTGCCCCCCTTGTCTCAACTCAGTCAGCTCTTTTCTGCCTTTTTACTGTATTTTGAACTGGACCCTTCCTTTTCAATTTGATTGGTCAACACTTCTCCATAGGTTATAATAGTTTCACTGTCGCTCCTATACTGATTGTGGTTTCTGCCGACCAATAAGAAGCGCTTACAGAATCATTAATACTGTTATTCCAGATATTTTTCGATATTGCAATCCTGATGTAGCGCCCGATCTTGCTCGCGTCAAAATTCGTTGTTAAGGAGTTGGTTAGATTTATGTTTTAGAAGGTTTGAGCTCTTTTTCAGATAATATAATTTACACCTAATAATAAAGATTTTTAAAATCATACTCCACTGCCGCACGGCGCAGTAGAGCCGAGATTTCAGTGCCCAGATCTGGCCAAAGACGTACAATTGGACAAAAGTAGCTCGCGGCTCTTGATTGGCCCTTGAATAGCCAAGCCCCACTAGTTTCAACCAATCAAATCTTTCTGCATTTTTTACTGTATTTTGAACTGTCCCCGCCTTTGCATGTGATTGGTCATTACTTCACCATATTTATAAATGGGTCACTGTCACGCTCATATCCTGATTGGCTGGGTTTATGCCAACCAATTAGAAGAGCTTACAGAATTTGAATTACTGTATTTCCCGGCAATTTTCAATATCCAAATTCCTGATGTTGCGCCGTTCTTGATTTTTGGAAAGTGATTTTATTTTTGTATTTTTTTAGAAGGTTTGAGCTCTTTTTCAGATAATGTTTTACACGTAATAAAAACATTTATTTTTTTATTCATCCTCCATGCCTCACGTAGCTGAGAGCTGAGATTTTTTTCTTGAGCGATCTTATATATTTTCCCTTTAATTTTTCCACTACATTTATTCGCTTTTAGACAGCTTTGCTTTTTCACTTTATTCATTCATTAATTTGAAAGACAACTCTTTTTGCTATTCACTAACATGTTTAATGATTTTTTGCTGTTTTTCAGCCTGTCTCGAATCGGAATACATGTTAGGCGCAATCCCGCACTGCGCCTAAGTCCCGCACTGCGTCCCACACACTGGCGAGGCGTGGTGGATTTTACACCGCATGTATGAGCGCACCTCCGGCGCCGAAATACTTGAGGTGCAGTTTTCACGTTCGAGCTCTCGAAAAAGTGCGCTCCGACGTGGCGAGCTTCATACATGTCGCCCATGGTGTCTGTTTTTATTTTGTCCCATATACGCCTAATTTACATCAGTTTTTTTCTGTAAGGTATTTCATACCAAAGGCTTAATTTAACTTCTTGATTGTGGGGTAATTTGGACTAAAGTACAGGGTGTCTGTATTTTTTGGTCCCATATACCCCTAATTTACATCTGTTTTTTTTTTATTCAAAACAGCTTAATTAAAAGAAAAGAGGGGTTTAAAAACAACCAGGCCTATCTAAATAACAATAGGGCCCGGCACAATCATTTCAGCGAGTAATGGACATAAAAAGCAGGAAATTCATTTCTTGATCTGCTTGGGAAAGGATGGAAAACCCAAAAAATTATTTGTTAATTTCCCGGGCGCCCAAGGCTAAATTTTGCACTCGGGCGAAGGAAAAAATTTTTTCGCCTCCCCCCTTCCCCCCCCCGGAAAAAATAATGCGCAAAATGTTCACCAGTAGTTCCCCTGTACCCAGTAATACCCCCTGAAACCCAACATTAACCCCAGCACCAGTGGGTGCCCCCTGTGGGCCAGAGGTTCCCCCCTGTAGTCATTGTCCCTGTACCCTTTCTTCCCCTGTCCCCCTGCTAGTTGCCCCTGTGCCGTTGCCCCCCTGTACCCCTGTAGTTGCCCCCTTACCCTTACTAATTTCCCCTTTAGCCAGTTGCCCCAGTCCCCTGCTATTTTTCCCCCCTGACCCCGCCGTTGCCCCCTTTACCTTTACCCCTGTACCCCAGTTTCTTGTAGCCAGTTTTCCACTGGGCCAGTTGTCCCCTGAGCCGTTTGGCCCCCTTGTACCCAGCTACCCCCTGTAGCCACTCCCCCTGTCCAGTTTTCCCCTTACCCGTTGTCCCCTGTAGCTAAGTGACCCTCCTACATTTCGACCACCATTTGGCCCGGGGCCCCGTTCTTTCCCTCTTGTGACCCGCTTTGGAAAGCAAAATAGCACATGACAAAGACTTTTTAGGGCTTCCGCCGTTTTTTTGTTCAGACTAGCACACCCGAAAAAAACACTAAATAAAATCCCGGCGTTAAACCCACTAAATGAAAACATAAGGATAGCCCTATTATCAGGGTTGGGATAATGCCCAGCACCCACAACCCTGCACCCCCAGTACAGTAACGGCTTTCCTCAAGCCTCCGGGGGCAGGGCCCTCTCTCCAGCTCCTCTGCTGCACTGTCCGTGCAAACCATGCCCCCCTGTTTTCCTGAAGTCCCCCGGATTTTTATAGGCCCCCCGACCCTATCCAAAACGGGGGTCTGAAACGGGGGAGTAGAACCCACCCGACTATTGTCTAACCCCAATAAAACCCGATCCCAAGAACGGCAAAAAAAACCAAACAACCAAAACCTTTGCCCCATTAGGGGGGACAAAAACATACACCGGCTCCTTTTTCCCCCAAAGGGCCACGTATTCTTGGTGGCTTTTTGCATTTCCATCTGGTATATCGTTTGATTGTGGTGCCCTCGTGCAGGCAAATATACAAGGGGCCAAAAAACAAGCTATTTGCAATACACCCCTCCCCCAAATCAGAGGATTAAATGTTTCAGCGTCACCATTGGAAAATTTATAGACACTTTGTCTGCCTTAGCCCTTTTCCTGCACCTCCAGTGTCAGGGACACCTTCCCCCCTGTGCACCTTTCACTGGGCTTCCCAAGCAGCAACCTGATAAGGGGTGGAGGGTTTCTTTCACATCCCCTATAATCATTCAAAGGGGGAAACTCTCAGTTCTACCTGGATACTCCTACACTTGCTTAACAAAAAATTTGCACAATGAATGGGGGGCAAGGGAGGCACTTTTATAAAGGGGAGATCAGTCAAAACTCCCCGGCTATTCCTTTATATTCCCCCCTCATACCCCAAACTCCCCGTGTTCCATTAGGAAATGTCACCTTTTTACCTCCTAGGTTCAGGGGGACTTTTTCTGAAAAGGCACCCTCCTGGTTTGCCTAAAAACCACGGGACATTACCTTTTGAGATACTTTTTAATTGTTTTCTCATACCGTAAGGAAAAGTATAACGCCTAGAACGGGCACTTCTTTACCATCGGGGGTTTTAAAACCCCTCACCCCCCCTCTATTTGGGTCCAGCCACCCCCCTCTGTGGTGTCTACAGCTCACTCCTTCCATCCTCAGTTTTGTGACCAGGGCAGAAAAGCTACGGCAATACGCAACCATTGAAGCAAGTAAAATCAGTAAACTAAAGGCTCACATGATCTTTCTCTTCATAGGTTCCCCGGGCGTCGTAGTGTTTTATTCGGGCTCGGGCCCTGTAAAACACCCTGTGCCCCCAGTTCCCCCCTCCGGCCTCTGCGCTGGGCCCGGGCACCGAGGCCCTTCCTGCATGTCGTTCCGTGGACGCACACTACTGAGGGCTTTGGGAGCAGGAGCGGCGCTCCCTGCCCCGAGACAAATTCGGACCCGAGGGCCCACCCGCGGGGCCGCGGGTTCCCAAAACGCTGGGACCCCCCGGGCCCCCTCGCCCACCCCGCGCGATGATGTATGTCATTGGACGCTGCCCTCTCCTCGGGGGCCCCGCCGTATGGCCCTGGCCCAGGAGCTGCCCGGGGGAGCGGGGCTGAAAAGGGGAGCGGTCGCCGGGGGGGGTTAAGGTGGTATGATGTTGTTTTTTTTAAAAAGCGTTTACCTGTCATGCCCCTAAATGCCTGCCTTTGGGCCCCCATTTCCCTGCCTTGCCCCCATACCCTGCTTGGGCCCCCAAAACCCCGCCCGTGGGGCCCCCTATCCCTGCTGTGGCCCCCCATATGCCTGTGCCCCTATAATCCTGCCTGTGGCCCCCATATCCCTGCTGTGGCCCCCCAAATATCCCCGCCTGTGGCCCCCATATACTGCCCGTGGCCCAAATCCCTGCCTGTGCATATATCCCTGCCCGTGGCCCCCAATCCCTGTGTGCCCCTATAATGCCTGCCTGTGGCCCCCTATCCCTGCCTGTGGGCCCCCTATCCCCGCGTGGCCCCCATATACTGCCTGTGGCCCCATATCCCTGCCCGTGCCCACAAATGCCCCGTGGGGCCCCAAAACGCCGTGGCCCCCCTTCCCCGCCGGGGGGCCCCCTTTCCCTGCCCGTGGCCCCCATATCCCTCCGTGCCCCCATAGGCCTTGCCCCTTTAATCCCTGCCCGTGGCCCCCAATACTGCCTTTTTGGGCCCCCCTATCCCCGCCTGTGGCCTCCCTATCCCTGCTGTGGCCCCCCTTTTACTGCCCTTTGGCCCCCCATATCCCTGCCTGTGACCTTTAAACCCCGCCTGTGGCCCCCTATCCCTGCCCTTGGGGCCCCTAAAAGCCCCGCCTGTGGCCCCCTATCCCTGCCTTCCCCCCCACCCCGCCTGTGGCCCCATTTACTGCCTGTGGCCTCCATATCCCCGCCTGTGGGCCCCTTTTCCCCGCCCGTGGCCCCCCTATAGCCGTGGCCCCCCTATCCTGGGTGGCCCCTATCCCTGCCTTGCCCCCTTTAAATCTGTGCCCCCTTTTAAAAACCCGCCTGTGGCCCCCATATATGGTGGCCCCCCATATCCCTCCTGTGGCCCCCATAACCCCCGCCTGTGGCCTCCATATCCCTGCCTGGGCCCCTTTATGCCTGCCTGTGGCCCCCATATGTGCCTGTGGCCCCCATTCCCTCTCTGTGGCCCCCATTGCTGCCGGGGGCCCCCTTTAAATGCCTGCCTGTGGCCCCATACCCCCGCCTGTGGCCCCCTATCCCTGCGTGGCCCCCCTATCCCGCCTGTGGCCCCCTATGGGTGCCTTGGGCCCCATATACGGGCCTGTGGCCACCTGTGCCTGCCCGTGGCCACCATATGCTGCCTGTGCCCCCCAATTAAAACCCGCGTGGCCCCCTTATGCCCGGTCCCCTATATACCTGCTGTGGCCCCCCCTTTACTCCGTGCCAATACCGCCGTGCCCCCCTTTTTGCCTCAGTGACCCATAACTGCCTCAGTGACCCCATATATCCCTGCCCCTTTACCTTTTGTGGGCCCCCATTACTGTCAGTGCCCCATTACTGCCTGTGGCCCCTATATGCTTTAGTGCCCCTATATACTTGCCTGTGGCCCCATTACGCCGGCCCCCCTATATAATGCTTGGCCCCCATATACCTGCTGTGGCCCCCATTCCCGCTTGGCCCTATTTTCTGCCCGTGTCCCCCTTATCTGCCTGTGGCCCCAAATTTCTGTTCGTGCCCCCATATACCTAACTAGGGTTCTTCCTATAAAAAAGGGGTTGCTGGAATGTAGGATTTAAGATATTTGTGTCCCAAAACCCCAGGGACGATCTTTGGGCCCGGGGGCAATCGTGAAGGGTGAACCGAGGAGAAGAAAAAGGGAAAAATGAACATGCTGATCAGAAAAAGTCTCCCGGGGAGTCACTAAATGTAACCCGTATAAACACTTTTATGTCTGCAGAGCCTAATAGTACCCTACCCCTATCTGGGCCCCTGTATGGCGGTAATATTGTCTCTAGGGCCCCGTTGCAGTGGATAGTCACATGTGGGGTTGCGTTCGGGCAGGGGGCGGAGGATTTTTGAGCCTTAAGTGTTTAGTTTGGGGTCTTGGTTTTGTGGAGGTTTTTAAAAAATCATTGTCTGGTAGTTTTTCTCCATGTGTGGTGGATGTTTTTGGGGCTGTTTAGGGGTATTTCATTAAGGGGAGAAAATTTGAAAAAAAATTTGTCTTTGGGGATTTTTACTGTACAGTGACTGTGAGGAGTTTACGGATTATGTGGGGGGCAAAAAATTTTTCAGGAACAGAAGGTTTTTCTCTGAAAAAAAAAGGGGGTGAAAAAAAAGTGTGTAACCCCCCCTACCCAGAAAAACACAAAGGGCCCGAGCCCCGGATGTTTTAGGACCCTAGCAACGCCCCTGTAGGTATCTGAGGCCTCATTCATGCAGGCATACACCTTACCAGGAGCTGGACACACCCTCATTAAACTAGTCTCCTCATACATTGTAGGAGTGCAATAATTCCCAGGATTCTCCAGTTTCCTTCCAGGCAGCATACGGAAAGAGGAAGGCCCCTCTCTGGGACCAGCAGCAGTTAAACAAAACTAGTGGCTATCAATCCCTGGGCACGTATTACCTGCAACTTGCAGGCTATCATCAGGTATGCACACTGTGCTGGGGTCACTGGTAGACACCTTTATGAACTGGACACAAGACACTTCACACACAGCTGTCTGGCACTCATACTCACAAGCTTTTCCAGCAGGAGATGCAGAGGGACCCTGGTTGCTACCGGCAACTGTAGTGGTAACACATTTCTCCAGATTGACATGCACCACAGGACCCACATTCTCTGCTATAGTCTCAGCACTGTCACTCATGACCTCTAGGGGCACACTTGAGCTTGTCTGCTCTACAGCTGGGGCTGGCACTGCTTCAGGAGCTAGTTCACCCTCTGACTTTACTGCACGCCTAGCACTGACAGCCATAAGCTCCAGGGGCAGACCTGAGCTTTATGCTACTGCACCTCTAGCTAGTTTGTTCATACAGGGATGCAATAACTGGAGCTGACCTCGTGCCCCAGCTAACATCGATCTGCTCAGGCTATGTAGCATAGCTATGGTTTACACTTCGGTTTAACCCATTATTAGCATCTTCAATAGACACAGCATTTATCACACTGGAAGTAGCAGAGGTGTTACCTTCTCCCACAGGCTACACAGAAGGTAATGTCCCGAACACAGAGTTCATTAGAATCCTCCAGTCCAAAATAAACTGTGAGCCTCTGAGACTCCAACCCAGGCTCTTCTGTCTCAAGCAGCAGCACCGCATAGTCTTCAGGGGGCACTTCCCAGGAACAATCACTTCCTTTGCCTGACACTCTCGCAGTTCCCCAAAAGTGCTCAAAATGGGGGAAGTCTCTTCCAAGTAAACACCCGGACTGTAGGTTTTCGCAAACCTCTAGCAAATGGACAACAGTCCCACAACAAGTCTCAAAATGCATTGCAATGATCTTACCACTTTCTGGTCGGGTCTTCAAACCAGGTGCGATGTCCGGGTGCACTCTGGAGACATCTTGGCGCCAGTCCATGTCCACCCACAGTGGGAGATCATCCACCAGCAGCCAATTCATCCGTGGTGACATGTTCTCTGCCCTCCAGATCACAGGACCCTCAGGAGCACATCCCGCTCTATGGCTCACCCAGCACAGCTCCTCCTGCTGGACAGTGGCAGTTCTCGGCCACTGCCGGCGGGGTGGTCATATGACACACTAGCTTAAAAATGTCTTCCATGGTCAGTGGGGAAAACAAAACTCTAGCAGCAACACAGTCTCTTGCAGCAGCACTGGTTCAATTATCAAGCCCTTTAAGTCTTGTACTGCTTCCGGCACCACTTTGTGCCAACCTGGCGCCAATTCAGTTGTGCCGATTATGCCTGCATCCTCCACCATATGTGACGCCTCACTCACATTTCGGCCGCCATCTTGGATCGGCCCTCTTGGGATCGCCGCTTTGGTAAGCGAATGGCACACCGACGAAGACTTCATTAGGGCTTCCGCCTGTTTTATTTTTCAGACATAGCACATCCGAAACAAACACATAAATAAAATCCTTGGCTGTCTGGCCACTAACTGAACATAAGGAATAGACCCTATCTATCAGTGGCCTGGACCTAATGTCCAGCACCACACACCCTGCACTCTCCAGTACAGTAACGGCTTCCCTCAAGCCTCCGGGGGCCAGGGCCTCTCTCCAGCTCCTCTGCTGCACTGTCCGCTAGCAGACCACGCCCCCCTGTATACCTGAAGGCCCCGGATTTTTATAGGACTCCCGAGCCCTATCCAAAACGTGGTCTGAAACATGGGGAGTAGACACCCACCCGACATATTGTCTACTCCCAATAAAAGCCGATCCCAAGAACGGCTGAAAAGCCAAACTAACCATAAACCTTTGCCAACCACTTAGTGTGGCTGACAATACATACGGTCGGCTGCTCTTCCACCAAGGCCACGTATCCTTGGTGGCATGTCGCATATACCACTCTGGTATATCTCCACCTAGTGACAGAAACAGGCAACTACATGTAGTTGCCCTGTCACACTAAGGATAATAACATAAAAAAATGTACTTACCTTTCCAGGATCCCTGCAGCGGCCAGGTCCCGGGAGCCGGGATTCAGTGTAAGCAGAGTGATGTCATCACGCCGCTTACACTCAGCTCCCGGGATCTCCTGGGGTGGGAGTCGAGACTCAGCGTCGTAGGGGACACCGTGAAAGCCGTGCGCCCCCTGCGACGCTGTGTATGTATTAGCGCGCTGACTGAGCACTTATACATACAGGGGAAGAGGCAGGAGGGGAGCGATCTGTCCTGCCTCCTCCCTGT
Source organism: Phyllomedusa bahiana (assembly GCA_025379985.1). NCBI lineage: Eukaryota > Metazoa > Chordata > Amphibia > Anura > Hylidae > Phyllomedusa > Phyllomedusa bahiana. Next base: position 126,474 of record JAODAL010005110.1, on the reverse strand, counting down.
GTCGGCAGCTGCACTAAGTGTGTGCATCTGCTGGCTTTGACTCTGCATGGCTGTTTTACAACGGCCGTGCAGAACCCAGGGCTAAGCGCGGGGCGGGCGATCGCCCGCCTCACCCGCCCCTAGGAACGGCCCTGATTACCATGTATTTACTTAATGCAAGAAAAGAAAAAGGTTAGCTCGTACAGAACAGATAAAGCTGTCCAATTCTCTAGTGGCAAGGAAAAAGCATCTCCTTTCTCTGTCTGGGACAATTGTGTGAAAAAGAGAACAGTCCCACAGAGTATTGCAAGGAACTCAATCATAAGTGACATAACTCTAGAAGTCTCACAAAGCACAGGAGAGGAGAGCGAAACATTTCCACCCGCCACGACCCGCGGAACCGCAGTGCTGAATAACAAACAGAGGCCTCAAGTACAGAGGCATAAAGAAACACAGTAAGAACTAGAAGGGGCAATAAGGGAACACAGGGGAAGGGAGGACAGTCGGAGCTGGTAATCCTGCAGCCGAAAAATTGGTCGCCCAGAGGAGCGAAGGAGATCGGAGAAATACATTCTGAGCGTCTCCCCCTCAAAGAGAAAGATAGTGTGGGGACTTACAGAAATTGAGCCAGTCATTCTAAACGTGGTAGAAACGCTCCGCCTCATCAAGTGATTCACTATGCAATTCTTCCATCCTACATACTGTGTGGACCTCTTTATATCAATCAGCAATGGTAGAGCACGCAGTAGAACGCCACAGTCTGGGGATGACCGCTTTAGCCGCGTTTAGCAGGGCAGAGATTAGATGGGATTTCAGAACACGGGCCAGCAGATGAATGGCAAAGAGGAGCAGGACAGCCGGGTCATTACTCAGTTGCTCATCACAAATCAGGTGAATGGCTTGTATGACTTTGGTCCAGAAGGGTTGAAGAGAGGAACCTCCCCACCACACATGGACCAAAGTTCCGGCTTCTTTTTGGCACCTCCAGCACGTGTCAGATACCGTGGGATATATGGTGTTCAACAGTGAAGGTACTCTATACCAGCGGGAAAGGATTTAGTAGTTCATTTCTTTTATCCTGACCAAGACAGAGGTCTTATGAACCAAGAGAAATGCCTTACTCCAGTCCTCGTCCAGAAGGTCCCTGGCCAAGTCCCTTTCTGATGCCTCCTAATACGAGAGTTTAGAAGAACTAGGGGGGGGGGTGGTGGTTATGAGACCATAACGTTTTGAGAGGCGATGCTCAGAATGGACCCTCTGAACGTACCACATCTCGAAGGGTCTTAGTGACCTACCCAGAGATAGGGACGCTTTATGTGTGGAGTAAAAGCTTCGTAGCTGATAATGGTTTAATCTGGAGAACCACGCTGAAGCAGAACCCGAGGCGAGATCAGAGTAAGACCAAAATGCGCCACCCTCTGAGAGGTCTCCCATAGTCAGAAGACTCTGGGCCCCCCTAAGTGAAGAGGAGGCGGCTCTCAGTTCATCGGGCAGGCCGAAGTTCCCTATGAGCGGGGGTAAAGGGCCGCCCGGAGTCAGGATATGCATGGAGGCCAGAAAAGCCCTATGAATCAGTATGGTGGTTTGGGTTATCAGGTATAGGGTATGTAGGGTGTTTTTGGGCAGCATGGAGCAAGGCAGCCAAGGCAAGGGCGCCACAGAATGGCCATAAAGTGTGGAGTCAATCTGAATCCAGCATTTGTCCTGCACCCCATGGAAGCAGTCCAGAACTCTGACAGCCACAGAGGATAGGAAGTAAGCCTGAAAGTTAGGCATGGAGAGTTCGCTGTCCAGACGCAGTCGCATCAGGGTGGATAGATTGGAGTAGCGGAGCAAAATTAAGATCGAAACATTTTTTGGGATCTGAGGGGATATGGATCTCCAAGTATTTGAACGATGTTGCAGCCCAGGAGGAGGAGCAATTGTCTCTGATCAAAGCCAGAGTATCAGAGGGAAGATTAAGGTTAAGGGCCACGCTTTTTGACAAATTTATTTTATGATTGCTTAGACGACCAAAATCCCCCAGAGCCCTAAGTATGGAAGGGAGAGAGATAAGAGGTTCCGTTATATACAGCAGTAAATCGGGATCCTGTGTATTGCAGTGTCAGAGTGGATGTCTCTCAGCAGATGCTCCATAACAAGGGCATAAAGGAGCGGGGACAGGGGGCATCCCTGCCTGGTACCATTGCCAATGACAAAGGGAGCTGAGAGGGATCCATTGACTCGTACCTGTGCCTGGGTGGAACGGTACAATGCAAGAATTTTAGATAACAAGCTCGGACCTATAACGAGAGATTTGAGGGCCCCACCAGGAAAGGCCAAGTGACTCGATTGAAGGCTTTCTCGGCATCAAGTGAAAGTAGCATACAGGGAGTCCTGGAGGCGCGGGCATGGTGGATGACAGAGAAAGTTTTCAGCGTGTTGTCCCTAGCCTCTCGCCCAGGAATGAAGCCCACTTTGTCCAGATGGATCACCCCGCCAAACAACGGGTTCAGTCTGAGCGCTATCAGTTTTGCAAACAGTTTGGCGCAGTATTTATAAGAGATATAGGGCTGTAGCTCTGACAGACACTGGAATCCTTACCTTCCTTCGGGATTACTGTTATATGGACCCTAAGAAACGCAGGATCGAAGGGCTGGGAGTCAGAGACCGTATTAAAGGCATTCAGAATCGGGTCCGCGAGTTCTTCCTGCAAATCCTTATAAAACCTTGCAGTGTATCCATGTAGACCAGGGCTCTTCCCTGCCGGGAGTGTGGATATGGCTCTCTGGAGCTCCTCCAGGGTGAAGGGATCCTCAATAAAGGAAAGAATATGTTGAGGCATGGCGGTGGGTAGTGTCCTCTGAAGAAAATCCTGGAGAGAGGGGGGGACAGGAGTGTGACAAGTGTCCGCGCTCACTAGGGAAAAGGTTTTAAAGGCTGAAATAATAGTCATGAAAGGCTTCAAGAATTTCTTCCATTTTATAGGCTAATCTCCCACTTGACAACTTAATCTGTGTGTCACGTCCGTGCCATTTGGCCCTGGTCGCCGGCTACAGCCGCGGCGATTATAACTGCGGCCTTGCCGCCTTTGTGTGAACACTTCCCTGTAGCCTCATACCTTGATTGATTTCTGGTCGACGCCTTGGCCAGAAATCCTCCAGCACTCAAGGGGTTAATCAGCTCCTGGATTGACAGGTCCTTCCACCTTCCTAGCTCCTCCACTTCTACCCCTTTCCTATATATAGCCTCTTCTTCCTCTTCTCTATGCCTGCTATATTGCGTGCCTTTATAGTTAGCCTGTCATATTGTTGTTTCTCTGTGCTATTGATCTCTGCTTGTTTCTGGTTTCTCCCTTTGCCTCACGATTCTGTACCGCGCTGCCCGCCCCGTTATTGACTTGGACTGTCCGACTACTGGTTCTGTGTTCTTTGTTTGTTTGTCTTTGTCTGTGCACGCTGCTCAGTGTAGCCTTCAGTCTTCTGGTTGGGGCCGGCCTGTTAAGGAGTCGGGTTCCCAAAAGGCAGGGACAGAGGCTGGGATCAGTGTCAGGGCCTCACTTGTCCGTGTCTTGTGTGCGTCCCTGACCGTCCCTAACACTGTGGGACAAATAGGGAGGCTCTTTTCTCTCTGAGGGCTCGGGCTAGGTATCTGCCAGGTTTATTTCTCCATGAGTAGGGCGTCACTGCACAAATCTGACGGTACCTCCTATGTTTATGCTCCATCAATAGGAGAATTTTGTCCCGCAATTGGGTCAACTCCCTCAGATCAGAATCTGCTCCATATGCCTTGTGGGTAGCTTCTACCATATCAAGTTTAGCTAGAAGGGAGCAGAGTTTATGCACCGACTCTCTTTTGAGTCTCGCACAATGTTTAATAAGAACTCCCCGTAAGGTACACTTCAGCGCTTCCCACTGAACCTGAGGGGACGTAGAATCTTCCCGATGTGCCACTGTAAAATCTCTGGCCATGGAATTGAGCTCAGCAAAACAGAGAGCATCTCGCATGAGAGACTCGTTCAGCCTCCAGGTGAAGGGGGAGCGCCAAAGGTTAGGGAGCGCAATATCACAAAACACCGGAGCGTGATCAGAGTGCAGTATAGTACCTATCTTGGTATCAACAGCTCGAGAGAGAAGAGAGTGCTGCAGGAAGATGTAATCAATTCTACTGTAGGATTGATGTGGAGGATAGAAAAAGGTGTAGTCTCTGTCAGTGGGGTGCATTAACCTCCAAACATCGGAGAGTTGCATGTTGTGAAGAAGACCCTTAAGCTTACTGAGGACATGAAAGGGAACCGAGGAGTGACCCACAGAAATATCAAGAGGGGGGATGAACAGCCACATTAAAATCACCACAAGTATAATTTGGCCCTGGGCGAAGACAGTCAGGTCATCCAAGGTCTTGGAGAGAAAAGCTATCTGGTTGGCGTTCGGGACATAGATATTGGGTATGGTATAGGTGAGTCCCTGTATGCTGCATTTCACGAAAATCGCTCTCGCTTCATCATCCGTGAAAATATCCAGTATTTGTACATGCAGAGTTTTGTGGAAGAAAACACCGACTCCTCTTGTCTTTTGCGTGGGGTTGCTGCTATGATACCAGGCAGGGAAATAGCGATTGTGGAAAGACTGCAGGTGAGTCCGAAGGAGATGTGTCTCCTGGAGACAGACTATTTAAGATTTTTGCTTGTGGAGATAGTACAGAATCTGCGATCTCTTTTCTGGCGAATTCAGTCCCTTAACATTAAGAGACGTAATTTTAATATTATACATTATATAAAGTCAAGGGACAGGAAGCGCTGTTGGCAGCCTGATATACCAGCCGCCTAGGAAGACCAGCTCCGACTGCAGGGGTAGATAGAGGGGGACAGAGAAGAAAAACCAAAAACCAGAAAAGGCCTGAAACCTAAAGCCCAAAACGCATGAGACAGCAGACTTCCAGCTGCAGTAGCCCAAGGAAGGCTTGCGGCCAATAACAGTGGGGAACATAATTGACCAGATCACAAGACGAACACATCAGGACATAAAACTACACAACATCTAAGCTCAATGCAACAGGTATTATAAATCGATGACAGTCTCCCGAGTCAAAGAGGGAGGACGGAGAGGAGTAAAAAAGAAGACAGGGGATTGGAAAGAAAAGAAAGAGAAGAGAAAAAAAAATTAAAAAGGGGGGGTGGATAAGGGGAAGGTGGAGGGAGGAGAAGAACCCCTCCGAACATCCCAGTAAGACTGGGGAGACCACCAAACAATAATAACGAAAGCATGTAAGAAACATCAGAGAACTATTCATCAGAATCGCAAGTAACAAATGGAACACTTAGTTGCAAAGTCAGTGTTAGCGGGACTATCGGAGTGGAGGCAGGATGCTTATGGAGAACTACAATAGGTGTATGGACATAACATTGAACTATTACTTCTTTTATAAATTGGTTGCGTAAAAGACCATAGTTTCTATGACTGAACACCTTAGGCATCGAAAAACATATAAAATCGTGGCAGTATTAGCTGTATAGACTTCTTTTTTAGGAGTGAGTTGATAGTCTTAGTAGATAGTAGGAGCCGATCATGTGAGTTGAGCCCGTGGCATGCCATTGAAGCGACGTTTGGGAAGGACGCCCTTCCTTTTTCACGCCTAGCGTTGTAAAGGACGTCCTCCTTTTATTCACTGACCATGAATTGCAAAGTGTGATGTCATTTCTCTTATATAAAAACAATATACAACCATCACTGTTTAAACACTATATCAATATCTCTAGCTTAGAGGGCATGAAACAAAGGTTCACTTTCTCAAATATCACACTATCCACATAAACCAACTCCTAATCACCCCATTCCACCAAACCCAAATTATCCCAAATACACCCAATAATCCTCCCCTCGTCACACATATACCAACTAAAAAAAAATTAAAACTATCAAACCAATAACCTACCCCCCACTAACCAACCCATTCACAAAATAATTACAACAATACCATAAAACTCACCATTTTAAACCCACCAAAATATTACCTACCATCTCACAAAAAAATAAAAACCCCCAAAACAAAATCCCAAAAAATAACCCTCACCTTCAACACCACATACCACATTTCCAAACCACACCACACACTTTACTACTCCCTCACAATAAAATCCCTAAAAACATAAAACCAATACATTATAATACACTCCAATTAAAAACATCCCCAAACACACAATCAATATAATAACCATATTATAAAACATCACATATAATAAAAATAAATAACAACTTTTTCTAACATCCTTAACAACCTTATTTCACACCTATAATCCCATACCCACCTCCAATAATTCCCAACAATTCACAAGACTCCTATCTTCCCCACAACACCCCCCCACACCACCCCCATTAATTACTAAATTTACAATTCCCCACCACCCACAACCCACTTACTCTATTGTACATCCTCTATAACCCATTTCCATTCATACAATCTTTACTTCACAACCTAATTCTTTTTCATTACAAATCTTATAAAAACATATACTTTATTTTTCAACTCTCCCATTCTCCATTATTTTCATTTCCACTATTTCCCCCTCCCTTCACCCTACTTTAAAATTCAACTTCACTCCATATCATCATTCACACACACACACACTCTCTCACAAACATACATTCCAAATTTTAACACTTTTATAACCTATACTTCCTCCCACCAATATAATTCATAATACACCAATTCCCCCTTAACTTTCATAAAACAAAATATGTCCCCTGCCTTCTTTCAAAATCTGCTATCTAAGTCTAAGCATCCCTGACTTTTGCTGCTCACCTTTAACATGTATGTCTTGTGTACTCTCCGCTTCTGTTTTAACACTTGTCGTTGGTTGTTTATGGTACGCTTGTTTTGTGCGGTTTTCTCGAAGCTAGAGCTACTCGATGATAGTTATGAGCCGCTCGCCCGAGCATGTTGTAGTGTGTGTCTGTGTACAGTACATTTTAGCGTTAGCGGCTCTCATGCAAATCTCAATTAATTGTTATCCCGCTTGGTAATATCACCTTAATCATATTCTCAATTCCATCCTTCATCACCTGCACGCGTGTTAGCTTGATATACTGTGTTGTTTCGAATAGTGAGTGAAGATCTTGGCTCTATTAAGTAATACGGAACATAATCTATGTCGAATGAATAAGACTCTGGCCACGTGTCTATTTAGGAAGTTTCGCAGTATCGCGAGATTTGCGGTTATACAGTGGTTGAGAGATGCTATAACATGTTCACTCGTCGATTGACTGGAGTTCTATGGGCGCCAGCTATGTACGTCAACGCAGAGATTTTTAGAGTGTGGTTCGCGGCTTTTTAACGCATTTATCTCGATAGTTAGAGAGAGATGCGGTTGTCCGAGAGAGCGGGCTAGGGTTAACTGAAAGTGAGATCTCGCATGTGAGGCTCTCAGTTGAGCAGTAGAGCTCAGAAGCGACATCGACAGTAGTAAGTCTTTGAATAGGCTGCACGGTGGTACGGGAGAAGCACGCTCGAGAATAACGCTGTCGGAATTATCAGCGCAAGGTAGTTGACATTTTGGTTACGGCTATGTCTTCAGTGATGGGTTTAGATTGTCTGTCTGGGAGTACGGAGACGAAGCCACCCAGATATAAGCGAGTGTAGTCGTGAAGAGCGTACGATCTTGAGCACGAGAAAGTGCTCAGAGGTGGAGCGCTTTTAGAGATTTGCTTGTGATCCGCTCTCGAAGAGGATGGTGTAAGCGGCGCGTGGGAGGGAGAGGAGAAGATAATAACACCTTGGTAGATTCCGACTAATTCGCACTAGAGACCGCACGCTCGGTCGCACTCGGACAGAATTTGGTGGGTAATGGACATTGCACTTGTGATTCTTTACTGGAAACCGATTGTAGCTTTGAAGTAGCCGGCACTGTATTTTTAATTCAGATGAGAGGCTAGTTGTTTGTTGAATATTTGAGGGACGCAGATAACCGCGCTAGTGATGGCTGACTTCATTGCGTCTCGCACTAGAACGCGGCCCGCTAGTTGTTGTCGCTCTAATATTTTTGTGTCTAAGTGAGATTCGTCCGTGGAAATCGCTGTTCTAAGTCTGGATTGAGGTTAGTGCGGTTTTAGTCTTCGTAAAGATTTGTCAGTTATCTCGATAGAGTGCGTTTCATCGTGTTGATCTGGTAGAATGTACCGTCCCTCCGACGTACTCAGCAAGTGTGGCTCCAACATCTTGTCACGATGACCTCTCACTCAGAGACTTATTATGACCTAGTACACGTGAGGGGGATAGAGACGTGCTTTTGTATTTGGATATGACTTGCCTCTTTGGCTCTATTTGCCTGGTTGGTTGACGTATTCGTCTCGGTATTGAGGCGTCAGGGATTTCTCAGAGTGGAGCTCGGCGGTCTCGCTTCTCGAGAGCTCGATGTTTTCGGTGTCAGTCTGTGCGGTTACAGTGGCCTCGACCTCGTTGGGGCTTCGCTCTATCCAACGGCTATTCTAGGGGTATCACAATTTATTATAGACAGTTCATCCGATTTTCCACACTGTGGCCCGCTGGTGCCGTACGAAGAAAAATGCAAAACAATATCTTTGGCCGCAGAAGGATAGAAGCTTTTTGATCGTCTTAATCAGCTTGCTTTCGCTCGGTTCTGTCTTGTCGGACCACAGTGTCCGTTTGTCTAGAAAGTGGACGCATCCTCAGTAGGTGAGGCGTTGTCCTCCTAACAGAAGTTTCACTCTGGGAAAACTATGTACTTGGGCTTCTTCTCAAAAAATTCACCCAGCTGAAAATGAATTATACTATTGGTGAGTCGCGGAATTATGGCAAAATAAGCCTTAGAAGAATGGCGGCACTTGCTGGAGCGGAGTTCCACTTCCCAACGATATACTTCACAGACACACAATCTATCTCTATCAGCAGTCTAGCCCACGGCTGCCCTCGTCAAGCCAGGTGTCACTTAAAAAAATTCAAATTAAAACAACACCCATATCTTTCTCATTACACTAATAATCTCTCTCAACATCAACTTCCCACATATTTCAATTCTCTCACACCCAATACCACACATAACTAACACCCTTTCCATCCCATTTCCCAACACACATAATTTCTCAATTATATCATTTTACAATCCCTAATTTTCCCATTCTCCCCTTTTACAATCTACACCTTACCATCCTACCACCAAACAACAGAATTATTCCCACTACATCATAACTATACAAATACATTATACCAAAATATCCTACCAACACTAAATAACATCTTTAATCAACTACACCTTATCATCCAATCCAATTCCATACTCATTTCCAAATAACATTAATTAACATTCCCAGTATAATCAAGTGATTAGTTTTAGGTTAGTGTCGACATAAGCTAATGAGAATACTCACTCGCGTGTCTGCTACAGTGGCTCCTCCTCTTTCAATGAACTACGATCATGTCCGCTCTCGCCGCTAGCTTTTGTATTAGAGACGCGTAGCGCCCTGATCCCACACCCTCAACCATTTGTAAAGCTCTCCGCAACATAACATCATTACAAATTATACTCTCCCGCACCCTCGCCCATTTCTCACACCTCTCTAACCAGCACTCATTGCCCCCACTTGGCTCACCCTTCTTATCTCCTACCGTGCTTACCCTCTCATGCAACTCAGTATCTATACCCACTGTACCCCTGATCACCTATCTTCACCTTCATTTCATTCCCCCAACCCATTCCATATTCAAACCTATTACCAAAAAAACTCCAACCCTAACCATTAACACACCCTACTACACCATTCCAATTTTAACCCAATCCTCAATCATCCAACAGAAACTCATCAAAAAAATCTTAAAACCCTTTAAACGCCACTACCATTACAATTGAACTTTTTTTAAATATAAAAGTTATTAGATTGAATCTTTATTTTCTAGCAAAGATTAGATGTTCGTTTCATAATAGTAGTGTTAGACTGTGATTTGTGTCACTGTGATGCCTGTCTTGACTTATTCTGTTATCATGATTATGTGCGCATTGCCCTCATACAAGAGGTCCATTCGGAGCTCACACTTGGTTAGCTTTTACTGTCGTGTCTTTGTTAAAACGACGGGTCGTCGTACGCATGTGAGTAGATTAGTGGTTCTTGGGACTTTCGACTCAACCTACCATGCTTCTTCCAAAGATAAGTGCACTACATCCTTAGACTATCCTTAACCCGATGTTTGCTTGTGTTACAATACCCCTATAAAAAATATAAGAGATTATCTTAGAATTAGGTGTATGTGTGTTTGAGTCTGGAATGTGTGTGCGTAGAGGTTTGGATCGCCGGGGTGAGTTCGGTTGACTCGATCTTGTGAGTGTACTGTCGCGAGCATAGCGCGCTCGAGCCATTAGGTGAGTAGAGGCAGATGTGTGAGCGGTCGTATAAAAAACATCTTATCTCTCTTAAAATTTACTACTAAAAAAAACAAACAAACCCTTATCCCTAGTATTTAGATGTGGTGTTCACACACCCTCGTGTTACACGCGAGTGTGAGAGAAGTAGTGGCGCGTAGGAAATCGTGTGTGGGGTGTGTCTCTTTAAGAGATTCGATGAGCGTTGGAGCAGTGAGTAGTTGTGTGGAGACCGGATGTTAGCGCGCGGAAGCGCGTTGTGGCGTGGAGGGCAGTGAGTAGCGAAAGGATGATGTGTTGGTGGTTCTAGTGGGTGTGGAGAGGGGTGAGGGTCGAGTAGCGGAGGTCGCATGGTGTTTGTGAGTAATGGTGTGTCAGGGGGGAGGCGGTGCGACGGCTGGTCTGATTTAAAGGGCCAGCGCCCCGGTAATAGTCTATTGCGGCCGCTGGTCCTATATAGGGACTTACAGCCCTCGGCAAACTCTCTGCCAAGATTGTTGGTGTGAGGTTGCTAGTTTCTAGAGAGTGTTGGAAGTCCCTGTCTGATTACCCGTGTACCAGTCCGTTCCGGCTCCTTCTCTGTCCTTGCCTGTTTGCCGCCTGCCTGACCCTTCTGGCGTCCTTGACACGAACCTCTGCCCGACCGGTCACTGACCTTCCTGCTGTCCCCCCAATAGCGCCTGTGGATTCTATTCTGTACTGGCATTACCCGGCCGCCAACGCAAGCAAGTCACGTTGGTGGTAGCGACAGGTAGCCATTACACTTGTGTGGTGGCTCTGGTGACATACGGGCGGCTCACTAAAACTCGTTCCCTGGCGGTGGTTAAAACTATCATCACTGCGGTGGTCCAGCGGAATCCACCGATCCATTACAATGACTTAAAAACAACTTATGAGAACTCTGGTACTCTTCTCCTTTATTTAAGCATGTGATTCCTATATAATTCTTGAGGACTAGGTTGAGGCGATTTATTAATCGACACAAGTTGAAATCGGCCGGGTATTTAAGTTCATCGGAATTTGCTCGGTTAGCGATATTTTAGGTTAAAAATCTGTGCATAATCTATTACATACGCGCCATTTTCGGCGCTTCCTGTCATTTTGGCGGGCGCAAATTCAGCTTACAGAATCGAAGCAGGGTGAAGATGTGTGTCATGATGGGATGTTTTTGGTTTTTATTTGTTGAGATTGGCTGGAAAAACACATGACTGTTTTCCATAGAACAGCCATCTGTAATGATCAGTGTGTGTCAGCCGTCTCAAAGCAGCAGGACGTGACGCTCTGCCTCTGTCCAACAGCTCAAGCAAAACAATCTGCGAAATTATTCTATTTTTTTCACAGAGTACAGCTCTACTTTTAGCTGTGATTCCTTGAACTTTGTTGGCAATCAGAGTTTCTGCAGATTTTAGGCTAGTCTAGCAGAGTATTTTAAAGGAGATCTACGTGTAAAGTCTCAGGGAGTAGTAGCTAGGGAGGGGGGCCGCTGGCAAAAACAGCCAAGCTCTATAAAGGATACTGGATATTGTACAGCCAGAAAACTTTGTTTAGACATTGGCATTGCTTATATTAGCGATACAGATTCTTTTCTAGTTAAATGAGGTCTATTTGTTAGGGGGCTTAATCCAATTTTTTGATCGTAACTTTCAGATTAGGTGTCTTTTTCAATTTTACCCTAGTTCATGCTTTGTTGATATAGACACCTTAGCAGTTAAATTTGGAATTCAGCAATTTGTAGTTCACACAGGTTGATTAGGTGCCAAAAAAATACTTTTTATTATACGTATACATTTCAGATACGGGGTTTTTTTTAATTTGGCGCTGGCCAGCTTTGTTGATAGAGCACCTTGAATTATAATTGAATCCCATCAACTTTGTAGTCTACAACAGGCGTGTTCTTGATAGGGGCCACAAATACCTTTTGTTATCCGAATTCATTTCTAGAAAGGTGTTTTTTTACTTGTTGGTCAGTCAAGCTTTGGTTGATAGAGCTACTTTTCAGTTAAAATTTGATTACAGCATATTTTGTAAGTCACCCCGGCTAAAAAATTGATTGGTAGCCATAATGCCGTGTATTATCCGTAATACATTTCAGTACAGGTGTTTTTTTCACTCTGTCAGTCAAAGCTTTGTTGATAGAGCAACTTTGCAGTTAAATTTTGAATACTGCAATTTGTAGTCACCTCATGTGAATTTTGATAGGTGCCAAAGTTACTGTTTCTATTATCCGTTATCATTTAGACAGGTGTTTTCTTTACACTTCTTGGGTCAGTCATGCTTTGTTGAATAGGCACAACTTTGCAGTTAATTTTGAATACAGCATAATTTTGTAGGTCACACACTGGGAATGATAGGTGCGCATAAAAATACCGTTTTATTATCCGTATATATTTCAGTCAGGTGTTTTTTTTTCACACTCTGTGGTCAGTCATAGCTTTGTTGAATTGATCAGATTGGTACCTACATTTATTATACTGAATACAGCAATTTTGTAAGTCACCAAGGTGAATTGATAAGGTGCCATAAACTAGGTTCTATTAATCACGTGTACATTTCAGGACAGGTATTTTTTTTCACTTTTGGTCATGTCAAGCTTTCGTTGATAGAGTACTTTGGAGTTAAATTTGGAATTAACAGCAATTCTCTGTTACGTCACCAACAGGTGATTTGATAGGAGCAAAAATACAGTTTATTATAGTTACATTTCAGACAGGTGTTTTTTCCACTTTTGGTCAGGTCAAGCTTTGTTGATAGAGGTACTAGCATAATGTGAATTACAGATTTTTGTTAGTCACCACAGGTGGAATATGATAGGTCCAATAAATACGGTTTTTATCAGTATACATTTCAGACAAGTGTTTTTTTTCTTTTGGTTGTCCAAGCTTTGTTGTAGAGAGGTACCTAGCATTTAAATATGAATACAGCAATTTTGTAGTCACCACAGGGTGAATGATAGGTGCCAAATAACCATCTATTATCCGTATACCATTTAGGACAGGTGTTCTTTTTTCACTTATGTCAGTTTCAATCAAGCTTTGTTGATAGAGCTACTTTGCAGTTAAATTTTGATACAGCAATTTTGTAGTCCAATACAGGTGATTGATGTGCTCAAAAATTACCGTTTTATAATCCGTATACATTTCAGGACGGTGTTTTTTTTCACTTTGGTCAGTCATAGCTTTTTAGTTGATAGAGGTATCTAGCACTTTCAATCGCAATTTTGTATTGATTTGAGATTTGAGAATTAGCTGTGAATTTGCCGTCTTTTTAATAAGAGATTTCCAAAATCTTCCATACCTCTCGCAAATTTTTATCTTTTGAACATGGAGTGGAATTCCGGTGGTAAGCGAGCCAAAGAGGGGGTAGGGTTGGAGGTAGCGGTACAAGAGACGGTGCCCTTCCAGTGCTGGGACAAACATGCATGCCAGCGGATCCGTCAGTTTGCAGGAGTAGGCCTGTCATTTGGGTCAGGGCCCTGTGAATTCATGAACGAACCAGCGCCGCCAATCTGTTTTCAGTGGTTATGGGCAACCTGCCTCCAGCAGTCTTACCTCTCGTCATCCCAGTCCCGGCTACAATTGCTCGTCATCAGCATCCGTCCAAACATGAAGTGAAGGCAGCCCAAAAATGTCAACTGTGTGCCCTACACTATGATAATCCATTTTCTGAAAAAAAAAGACTCTTTGATGACAACTGCGGTTGGGGTCAGAAGGCTTGTTAAAAGATCAAGAGGCCAAAGAGGATGATTATTGTCTGCTCTGTACGGCCCAGTTACTGATTGCCATACAGAGGAGGAAGGAAGCCCGGTCAATCGGTCAAAAATTTCCAGGGCGGTCGGCAACGCTTTGCAGTGCCCACTTGCTTGTAGCCCGGCCACCAGTTTTTCTAGATGCAGAAAGTCAGGGACGCTAAGTCACCTGTGTTGTATGATGTATGATGTGATGATGATGGTGATGACGACTTGCGGCTCCTCGTGGTCTTTCCCAGGAATTTGCTTGCGAGCGCTTCATCACTGGAGAGGAGGATACAGTATGAGGTAGTGTCAATAGGGGTCCCGCTCTAAAAAGGGAGAAGGGGTCGCAGAAGTCCGATGATATGATTCCGCCAGCCACGGTCTGGGAACCCCCTCTCGCTTATCGCGTCAGAAAGGCTCCAGGGACTCTAAGTGGGCCTTCTTTGAGCATGCCTCCTTGAGTCACCAGCGATGTCATATCCCGCCTTGCCGTAAAAATAAGTCGAGGCAAGTATTTAGATGTTTAAACACCACAACATGTTAGTCACTTGCAGCGAAGATGAGTTGAAATGGAGGCAAACACTTGGCCAAAATAAAGGCCAGACGACCCGGGCCTCCAATATCACTGTACAAACCCTCTGTCTCCGCTCTCCTCCTCCGTCACCACCAAGCGTTACTCAGCTGACCATGTCTCTCAGAGTCATGATCAGGGATCAGCTTCCGACTTCAGCTACCTGGTCGCCGAGAAACCACCAGCACACCAGAGACCTTCTACCCCGTCTCCTTCGCCAGGTTTGCGGCCTGCACGCCGTAAGCGGTCAGTCTAGCAGCCGGCTTCGGGTTTCAGGTTTAGGTGAGAAGAAACGGCTTTAACCAAACCATCCCAAACCCAAAAAGCCTGAATGTCGGCATTGCCAGTTTTTGGCCCCTTGGAAATTTTTGCCTTTCCTCTGGTAGACCAGATGGGTTCCGCCAGTCAGGGTTTTTGCCTGCCCCCAAACCCCAAGCCGAGCAGACTTTTCTTTCCCAAAAAGCCGTCCCATGCCTTGGCCCCACAGCATCTAAAATTTAAAGCGGTTGTCTGCACTGTGTCCAAAAAAAGTCCTTTGCCACGACACATGGACTATAAGCAGGGCCAAGGCTGTTTTAAATCTCTGTGACACTCATGGGGAGGAGTGGATGTCCTGGGGGTGACGGGGGGCTCTAAGCCGGCACACGCCTTAAAAACCCGCGGAAAGTGCAGGGCCTTTCCCCAACCCTCTGGTGGCTTTCACGTGCCCAAAAAACCCAGGCCGGTTGAAATTAATCTGTCTTGGGACCGTCCACACACAGGCAGGACTGGGGGAGGGGTCCCGCAACGAAACCAAAGGGGCGGGGTGGGAAACAAAATTTTTAAAGTTTTTGAAAAACGGCAAAATCTGCGGCCGCCTTAGGTTCGGGGGCTGGAGCACACCCCTTCCCTGGCACATGTCATAAACCTTGTCGTCCAGAACTTTCTAAAAGCTCCCTGTGTCTGGACTCCCTGCGGGGGAAGGCTCGAGGTCTGAGTTCGCCTTCCGCCTTTCGCACCCCTGCTTCGTCCCCCCTGGCTGCGTTGCAGCGAGCTACCTCCCCCCCCACCGTTATTGTTGACGTGGCAACAGTGGAATCCACCCCCCCCAATGCTCCAGCGATTATGGGGGGGAGACGGGACACAGATGCGGACACAACCTTTCTCCCCGCGAATCCAAAAAGCCCCACTTTTTCCCCAAAAATTTTTACTTTTCAAGGCGGGGTTCGGACCCAGCTATGAAGGGTTGGCGCCAGCCCCCGGGTGCATCACTGAGCAAGTCAGGGCTGTGTTGAAGCTGTGGGGAGGAAGTGGGGGAAGGAGGGAGGTATTCCGGACACCGCCCCAAACCGATGCCCTGCCTTGGAAAGGGGTTGGCGAAAATTTTTTGGGGGGGAGGAGGAAGTGAAAGATCAGTTTTTAGTCCCCTCACCCAGGGGGTTTGGGAAATAAAGGGCTCCATCTTTCACAGAGTGCTTGGATGCTCCATTTCCCCAACATGATCCTCGCTTTAAAAGGGCCATAAAATGAACAACATTTACTGGGGGCCACCCTCCGGCCCCCGGTACAAAAAAAAAAACAACTTTCCCTTCCACCCCCCCAAATAGAGATAAATCAGGAAAGGGAACCTTTTGTTGATAAACTGGAGAAAACTGTTCGTCGTTTCACTTCCCCAAATGTCACAGGGGAACAACATCAGGAGTGACGTAGTAGAGTGCCAAGTAGGCGTAGCGGCAGCAGCACAAGGTGGCAAAAGCCTAAAGGGGTGCCCTCGGGAACTTGTTTACCCCCACCGACGCATGCAATGCAGGGCACACATCCACACCAGAGACGCTTAAGATCATGGTGCCGACTACTGCGTCCAACACCATTTTTTGCATGTGTTCCGGGCCCCAATAGACTTTCTGGTATCCAAAATGGAGAAGCCCAGCGGGCTCGCCCCCCATGAGGTGTTGTCCTGCCCAGCAGCCAGCGTCATATCTGAGGGGACCTTCAGCACAGCGGGAGGAGTCAATTACAGACAAACGCACCCGGGGCTTTCCACAGAAAAATGTGGTCGTTTTGACTTTCATCAAATGAATAAGGCATACCATGAGTTGTGGCCCCCCAAATTTGCCAGGTCACCAATAGTTCCCGGTCACTTCACTTTCCTCTTCAAACAAAAATGGTCCCTTGAAAACTTTTTTTTAAAAAATGATCATTTCTTTACTGAAATTTTTTATTCTCATTTCCCAACGTTCATTTTGCTGGTTTTTTGCTGTGAGGAGACGTAAAAGACAGCAAGGTTTCATTACAACACCGTATTCAATTTACTCCTTTATCTTTAGAAAGTTTTCCATTTTCAATTGTTTTTAGGTCATGTTGTGTGAATACAGCTATAATCATGGGCCTTTTGGAACAAAAATTGACTTCTAAGTGGCATTTTTCCTCACAATTTTTAATAGTGGCTGAAAGTCAATTTAAATTTTTGGGTCATTTGCTGTGGAACAGCTATAACATGGTCCCCTTTTGGGAAAAGAAATTGCTTCTAATCATTTCTCCCCACAATTTTTAACAGTGGGTGATAAAATCATTTTATAATTTTTTGGGTCATGCTGCTTTAAATGCAGAATACTACAGGTCCTATTAAAAAAAAATGTTTTTTCTAAAGCATTTGTTTTTCCAATTTTCAAAAGTGGCTCAAGGGTCATGTTTTGAATTTTTTGGGGGCTTTTTGCTGCTTTTTAAATGCAGCTAACTAAGGGCCTAATTATAAAAAAAAAAGTGGGTTTCTAACAGACATTTGTTTTCACAATTCCAAGTGGGCCAAGGGTCATGTTTTTAATTTTTGGGGGCATTTTTGCTGTGACATGCAGCTATACACAGGGCCTATTAAAAAAAAAAAAGTTTTTTCTAACAACATTTGTTTTCCAATTGTCAAAAATGGCTCATGGGGATGTTTTGATTTTTTTGGGGGGATTTGGCTTTAAAAAGCAGTAACTACAGGTTCCCCATTGTAAAAAATGTGGTTTCAACATACATTGTTTTTCACAATTGTCAAGAGTGGGTCAAAGGGGATGGGGCGTCAAAAAAAAGGAAAAAGGGATACATGTTAAGAACACAATTTTAAAAAGACTTTTTTTTCAAGATCTTTAACAAGCTAGCAATCCCCTTTATTGAGACAACCCCCTTTTAAAAAACAATTAAAAAAAGAGAAAAAAAAACATGGGGGATTCCATCCATTTAAAAAAATTTTTTTCTAGAATTAAACTACAAAAAACTTGCTGTACAAAATAGTGGGAAAAAAAATTTTCTCTGAATTTTACAAGGGAGGTACAGGAAACTTCAACAGATGTGTTATTCAGAGAAAATGGATAGGAGCAGGGGCAAGAACAAAAAACAAGACAATTTCCTCCAGCACTTGAGTAAAATGAGAAAAAGAATGCCAAGAAAAGGGCACCGGGGGGAACGGGGGTTAACCACCATTTTTTCCCAAATGAAGCCAATTGGTCCGCATCAAACGGAGGGGCAAACGTACCCAGGTCTTGACTGGATGAGGAAGGCGGGGGTCTTAACTCAAACTTCCGCTTCCGCACTCTGCTTCAGCTGACTGTTTTCATTGCGATCATAAAAGGGATTTTTTTCCTGTTAATAGATGACGGAGCCAGCCTGGGGTCTCACCCCACCCCCTGTAACCCGACCCGGCGCTGAACCTGCGTGTTAATAGGACGACCTAGCCTGGGCTCTCACCCACCCACGTAAGTCGGGGCCCTGGCAGCTGGGCCTCCATGTTAACAGATGGGTTAGGCAGCACTGGGTCTCCACCGTTAGGGGCAACAGGAGGCTTTTAAAAAATTTTTAAAAAATCAATTTTAAAAAGGTGATTTCTGTGATTTTAATAGTGTCAAAAAGGGGTCCAGGGGCGGGAAAACAAATTGCACAATTTGGCTTAAAATTTTTTGGGGCTGGGGGGGGCATCATTTGATCTCCAGGGAGTCGGTCCCTAATCACTGAAAAAGGTTTGGGGGAAAAATGAAAACCTTTAATTGATTGTTAGAAGCCCGGGGGCAAATGTCTTCTCAACTAAAAGTTTTTGGGGGGATTAGGACATTTTTTATTACTTTTGGGTTGGGGAAAATTTAAAACATCTAACGTTTAAAAAATCCTTTAAAAAAAGCAGGGGGGTTATTTGATGTTATCACACTTGAAAAAAAAACAAAATGATAAAAAAGTAAAAAAATAATAAATAAAAATTCCCCAAATAAATTCTTAAAAAAATGTCAAATTACCAAAAAAATAACTAAATGACAGTCACGTACAAAATACATAGTGCCACTTTTTGACTGGGGTCAAACAGGTTTGAAGGGCTGCGTGGTACAGGACAGGGATATCAAGTCCGTTCAAATAAAATGGGGGTTCAAAGACTCCCTTTTCCGACACTTTTTTAAACTGTGGGTAGACAGGGGTTTTAAAGTCATACTTGGGACAGAAAAGGTAAGTCAAAAGTCCAGTTCAACTAAAATGGGGGTTGAAAGATCATTTCCGGCACTTTTTAACTGGGGTCAGACATTTAATGGCATACGTGGACAGAACAAATATATCCCAAGGGCCAGTGAAAATAAAATGGGGGTTGAAAGACCCTTTTTTTGGCACTTAAATCGTGGGTCAGACAGGTTTTAAAGGTCATACTGGGACAAAAAAGGTATCAATGTCCAGGGGGAAACTAAAAATGGTGGTTGAAAGATCCTTTTTTCCCGGGACTTTTTAATGGGGGGTCATGCAGGTTTTTGGGGGGCAGCGTGGCCCAGGGGCAGGGCTATTCAATGTCCAGTTCAAATAAAATGGAGGGGGAAAACTCCTTTTTCGGCACTTTTTTAACTGGGGTCAGAAGGTTTAATGGCATACTGCGTACAGGACAATAAGTTAGGGCGACGTAAAATTTCGACGCGTACTTTTTTTTAACTTGGCCCGGGGCACCCCATTCTAAATAATATAGAAAGTGTAGAATATGCAGTATGAAGATTTTTTGGGCATTACATAAGCTTTAACTTGCCAAACTTTGTATGGGCAAAGAGGAAATCCCAAACTTGGCACATTAATTTTCATGTAATGCCCAAAAAATCGTCGTATCACACCCAAAATCTCAAACTGAGCTTAAAACACAAGAGGGCAACATATATGGATTCGAATGCGAAATTTTTTTTTTTATTTTGCCGCCGCCCCCCCCAAACGTTTCTAAATAGATAAAAAATGTAAATACACAGATTTTTGGCGCATTACAAGAGTTTTAATGTGCCAATTTTGGGGCGCATTACATTCTATCCCATACAAAGTTTGGCGCTTTAAGCTCTATTAATGCGCCAAAACCTGTCTTTCCTACACTCTTCTATATCTTTTTAAAAAACTGGGGGTTCGCGCCAAGAAAAAAAAAAGTACGCATTCGAATTCAACATGTCGCCCATAGCCTTTATACATTTTTGGCGCTTTGCTAATCGCCAAAAGTTTCTTTACCCCAAACACAAATGCAGTGCATTGAACTTTAAAACCCATTTTTTTTTTGCACAAAAACCATTTTCATACATCGGGGCACTTTATACACTGAAATGAATTAAAATTCATTTTCAAAGCCCCTTCATTCGCTCTCAAAGATCGGCGATTACACTCTAAGCCCATACAAATTTGGCGCATTACATTGAGCTTAATCCCAAACTTTTGTATGGGCATAGAGTTAATAAACAACTTTGAAATGTTTGGGGCACTAACCATTAATGCGCCAAAAAAACTGGAGTGTCGGGGCCAAGAAAAAAAAAACGAATTCAACAGTCGCCCCCTTTGTCCATTTACTAAAATGGGGGTTTTAAAGACTCCTATTTTCCGGCACTTTTTTAAATCTGGGGACATCAGGTTGGGGCTCATCTGTGACTCAGACAGGATAGTCTAGTCCATTCAAAAAAAAATGGGGTTTTTAAAACTCCTTTTCCCCGCACTTTTAATCTGTGGGGGAGACAGGTTTAATGTCATACTGTTTTACAGAACAGGGAAATCAATGTCCATTCAACAAAATGGTGGTTAAAGACTCCTATTTCCGGGACTTTTTAAAAATGGGATCATGGGAGTTTTTTGGGGTATGGGTGTGGCCCAGGGAAGGATATTTTAAAGTCCAAACTAAAATGGTGGTTGAAAACCCTTTTTCCGGCCTTTTTTAACGGGGTCATCAGTTTTTGGGGTCTGCTGTGGGCCCAGAACAGGGGTTCTATGTCCATTTTAAAATAAAATGGTGTTTCAAAGACTCCTTTTTTTTTGCACTTTTTAATCTGGGGGTCAGACGGGTTTTAAATTTGCATTCTGGGGTTACAGGACAGAAAATTAGTCAAGCCCAAGTTCCAAACTAAAATGGGGGTTTCCCAAAGACTCCAAAATTTCCAGAAACTTTTTAATCTGTGGGTCAGACAGATTTAATGGTCATTTCTGTGGTAAAGGCAATAAAATTCAATACCCCCTTTTTTAAAACTGAAATGGGGGGTTCAAAGACTCCTTTTTTCCGCACTTTTTAAAATCTGGGGTTCTTTCCTGGTTTGGGGCGCAGCTGGGGCCCAGGACAGGGATAGTCAAAATGCCCCAATTCAACTAAAATGGGGGTTAAAAAGACCCCTTTTTCCCCCCCAGCCTTTTTAATCTTTTGGGTCAGACAGGTTTAATGGTCAAAACGGGGTACAGAAAAGGTATATTCAATGTCCATTTCAACAAAAAATGGGGGTTGAAAGACCCTTTTTTCCGAAACTTTTAAAATCTGTGGGCCCAAGATAGGTTTAAGGGTCCATACTGGGGTCCAGGACGGGCAAGTCAATTTTCCATTTTCAACAAAAAAGGGGGTTTCCCAAAAAAATCCTTTTTCGGGGCATTTTTTTAATCGGGGGTCAGATGGGTTTTTAAGGGTCGGGCTCCCTTCCGGGACGGGGATAGTCAATGTCCAGTTCATGTAAAATGATGGTTAAAATCATACTGCCTTGGGGGCACTTTTTAATTTGGGGTTTTTGCATTTTTAAGGGTAAAGGCTGGGGGGGAAAAGACGGGGGAATAGTGAAGGGTTTTGGTGATTTTTTTTTTCTGTTTTTTAAAACCTAATTGTGTTGCCAAAGTTTTAACACATACCAGTTGACTGTTTTTGGATTTATTCCAGCTTCTCCACCCTTTTGGGGGTGTAAAAATGAAGGGTGTTTTTTCCCCCCCCATAGATTTAAAAGGTCATCGGGGGAAAAACCCAATTATCGACTTTTCGGATACCCTTTCTTGAAAAATTCCCAATATCGACATCGACCCCGTTTACATAGTAAATGTAATCGCTAAATCACTAGTGAACCTCCTGTCCGTTTGGTTTCCCATAAAATAAATCATTCATTTTTTTTCTCTTTTCATAGAGTCTTTCCCCAACATATGGAGGCGGGAAAAATTTCCAACGTTTGGAAAAGTCAAATTTTAAACCTATGGGGGTGGGCTGCTCCCTTTGCAGTTTTAAAGGAGGGTTGCTTGGCGTGTAAGAATGGCTGAACTGCATGAAAAGTTTCCTGGCCATTTTTAAAAATGCCTTGCGGGAGGGGTTTTTAAAATTTGAACAACCAAAATTAACTTTGATCCCAGCGGGGAGAAAGGCTCAACCCTTTTCCCAACAAAAGCGCAGAAAACCATGTTTTTTTCCACCCTTTTTTCTTTAATGGTTCTAATTTTCAGTTGTCATGGAGAAAAGTAAACCAAAATCGATGCCCATTTTGCATGACCCGGAGCTTTTCCCCTCCCATGTGTTTTTTCCGTTCGCCCAGGGGAAAAAATTCCTGCCCATTTGGGATCATAAAAAATCGAAAATGGCCTTTCTTTTGTTCCCTTTCCCAATTTCCCCCTTTTTTAAAAATTTTCCCCCTGTTAATATTTTTTATTCCTGTCAAAAATTTCCCCCTTTTTAAAAAAAATTTTCCCCCCTTTGTTCAAAAAATTTATTCCTTTTTCATAAAATTTCCCCCTGTTCAAAAATTTTCCCCCTGTTAAAAAAATTAAAAATTTTTCCTGTTCATCAATTTCCCCCTGTTAAACATTCCCTTTTCTGCGTGTGTACCCCCCCCTTTTCTGCAAACTTCCCAAACCTCGAACCCCTTTCCCCCTTTCCCTACCTTTTGGGGCCCTTACCTTTGACAAACGATTTAAAACTTACATTTGGTCCCCGCAACAAGTCGCCCCAGGTGTAGCGACCCTTTTAGGACTGCAGTCTGACTAACTGCAGTACCACCAATTTGGATGGGAGAAACGGTCACCCTTTTTGCATTTAAGGGTTTGGCTAGACCCAAGCTGCTGTCCTTGGAAAATCGTCGGGGGAAACGACTGCTGGCACCTTTGATTGCCGGGGGAGTAGGAGAAATCGGGAACCGGTAGAGGATGTAATAGACAGGGATTTGCCCCTTCGGCAGAGGGGGTTAAACCCCTTTGACTGCCTGAAATGGGGGGGCTTTCCACGGGGTGCTGCTCTGTTGGGACAGGATGGACAACCCCCTCGGGAAAAAACTTATGGTGACATTTGCATGATTTTTGATGCGGGGCCCGGGGTGCCAACTTTTGGGTCACTGGTCAGGGCTTTCTTTCGGGCCCACAGATTCTACATATATTTTATTTCGCTCCTCGGTTCTCTTTCAAAAAACTGGCAAAAGGAAACCCCCGCCGATTATTTTGATTTTACCCCCAAAAGCTCCGCACGGGACTGACTGTTACCGGGGCCCTGACCCCCGGTGAGCCCCCTTTCCGCTACTTTCGGGGCCCTTCAAAGGGGGTTTTCTAAATGGGTGGCCGTTTGGCCCCAAAACCCTTGTACTGCCCCACCCGGCCACCAAACCACTTATGGGTTGCGCCACTCCCCAAAAACGCAAGCTGCCGCCCCTCTTCTCCCAAGAAAAAGGAAAAAGGGCCCTTGTAAAAACTTTTGGGTCTAGTCAGCTGATAGCATCACATGGCTTTCAAAACCACCAGTATGCTGATGACACCCAACTTTACATCTCCGGCCCAGACATTAACTCTCTACTGTCCAAGATCCCAGATTGTCTGTCGTCCAAATCCTCCTTCTTCTCCTCCCATCTCCTAAAAATTAATGTAGAGAAAACGGAATGCTTCCATGGCCGAGACAATGGGTAGTCGAGGGTAGGTGACCGCGTAGGGCGCCACTTCATCCCAGGGAGAAAAGGGGGCACAAAGAGGCATGGAGTGGGCTGAATTTTCTATTTGGGGTGCACTTTATGCCTTGTTTAACTAGGGCACCTTACCTTGTCCCAGCCTTGCTTGCTTCACCCGGCTCCCAAGTGCGATCAGCTACATCGATTAGTGTTTGCCTGTCACCGCCGTCCACCTCAATGGTGTCACTGTACAAAGCCTGACCACTCACAACATAACACCCTATTGCAACTCTCCTCATCACTATTTTCTCGCTTCTGCAAGGAGCAGTGGATGTCTTCCCCACCTCTTTGCTGCCCACTCTCCTCAAATATTTTGTCTTCACTGTATAGTGGCGCAGAGGCCACAGCACATAGTAGTTCTCTGCCTGTGGGAAGTGAACAGGACAGAGGTGGGTTGAGGACAGGTGAGAGCCCCTCACCTGCTCCCAGGCCACTCCATGCCTCTTTGCTGGCGTCATGGAAACTAAAAGTTTCCCGGTCATGCGCAGCAGCGCTTATCGATATCTGGGACGCCGCAGATTACTTCCATTTCGCCAGGCTAAAATGAATAGCCACTTAATTCAACAACCCAAAAAGACAGGGAGAGGGAAAGGCAAGGGCAAAACCAAATAATCAACCTGTCTAATAAGTCTCTTACTGCAGATGAGTTGAGTGTTCTTTCTAAAGGGTTATCTTTTGTGCCCACAACTAAATTTAATGAGTTTCATTGGGTGAAGGACATTAATTTGTTCATTCATAAAATTAAGTGGTTCAAGTTTTTTAAAAATAATGACAACCAAGTATGCGAGGAATTGGACATCTCAGCTGAAGACCTACCTGGGGTAAGGGCCCTTATGGGACTCTTAGAAGAAGGGGAACGTAGTGAGGGCATTGGTCCACAGACAACCTTAAAACCAAAAAGTACGAGATCTCCTCCCCCACAAGATACCCCGGAGGTAGATATATTTTTGAGGATGGTGACTAATGATTTGGAAAAATTGGCGAAAAAGAGATCGCCCCAGAACCACTTAATGAATTTAACCCAAAAACCCATTGACTCATTGACACAGAACGTAGGGATCTATATCGATAGGATTCTTAGAGACTTTGTTGTGGCCCTACCATCTTATTTGAGGGATACAGCTGATCTTCTCAAAAAATTGGAGGGTATCAGCATAGATCAGAATGTCTGGTTGGCCTCAGTGGATGTGGAAGCACTGTACAGCAGCATTCCACACCACTGGGGCCTACTTGCGGCTGAATACTTTCTCAAAATGAGAGGTAGACAATTCGAAAGGCATAATCAATT
This sequence comes from Phyllomedusa bahiana, assembly GCA_025379985.1. Taxonomy (NCBI): domain Eukaryota; kingdom Metazoa; phylum Chordata; class Amphibia; order Anura; family Hylidae; genus Phyllomedusa; species Phyllomedusa bahiana. Next base: position 101,391 of record JAODAL010005110.1, on the reverse strand, counting down.
GGCACTGGAATTACTGGAGTTTACCTTAACACACAATTATTTCCTCTTCGAACCCGGGGTCTACCACCAGCTCAGGGGCACGGCTATGGGGAGCCCTTGCGCTCCCACGTATGCTAATTTGTTCCTGGGCTGGTGGGAGCAGACCCTGGTGTTCGGAGAGGAGATGGAAATGCATACACAAAACATCTTGTATTGGGGCAGATTTATAGATGACGTCTTCGTGCTGTGGCAGGGCACTGAGGCGTCATTTAGAAATTTCATAGAGGTGCTGAATATAAATGACATCGGCCTTAGATTCACCTTTGAAATTCATAGATCTGAGATTGCATTCCTTGATCTCTGGATATATAGAGATGATATGGGTTATCTCCAGACTCGGACCTTTCGGAAGAGAACAGCAACAAATAGCCTTCTCAGATGGGAATCTTATCATCCTGAAAATCTCAAGAAGGGAATTCCCAAGGGGCAGTATTTAAGGATGCGCAGAAATTGCTCCAGGATGGAGGATTTTTACCAACAGGCAAGTGATCTACGGGAGAGATTCCTGGAAAGAGGATACCCCCTAACGACTCTCAAACCAGCCTTCAAAAATGCACTATCTAGAAATAGGGATAGTTTGTTGAATCCGAATACAAGTCAGAAAGAAGAACAAATTGGGTTCAGAATAGTGGGAACTTTTGATGACCAAAATGATGAAGTAATGAAAATTCTACGTAAACACTGGGGGATCCTAAAATCAGATAAAGCTCTGGGTGATCATCAACCAGCGGGACCCCGGGTTAATTATAGAAAGGGGAGATCCTTAAGGGATAGGTTGGTTCAAAGCCACCATACCCTACCAACACCCGAGGAACAGGCTAGAGCGTAAACCTCTTGGCATGTTTAGATGCGGTAGATGTACATTCTGCAGTTTTAAATACATCAAACTAAGAATTTAAGATGCAGTGTTAATAGGAAAGATGTATACCATTGGGTGACTTCATGAATTGCCGTACAAAAGGGGGTTGTCTATTTATGCAACTGCTCCTGTGGGAAACAGTATATCGGTAAAATGATTAGACCAGTAAAAATAAGGATTGGCGAACATTTAGGGGACATCAGACATAGACGGGAAACCCCTTTATCCAGACATGTATGGCAGGAGCACGAAGGAGACTCATCAGGTTTACGTTTTGTCTGCATCGAAAAAATCAGGACAACATCAAGGAAGGGCAATACTGATAAAAAGTTATTATGCAAGGAAACAGAATGGACATACCGTTTGAAGTCCATGCAGCCAGAAGGTCTGAATGAGATCTTATATTTTGGCTGCTTTATCTAGACCCTAAATGGTGTACCCGCATACTCATTAATTTTGTCTTTGTTTGGGTATTTGGGCAGGAAGGCCATTGACCCATGTTGTTATATGTTTATTATTCCTTGTGGTTTTATAATAATCATTTTTTAAGGTATCTGTCATTCACCTGATAGTTCACTTTGGGTTGAGAGGGAAATTATGGCTATGATGTCCTGTGATTGGTTATGATGTTTACTGATGTAGAGGGTATTAGTCCCTGCCAGGCGTATGATGTATGAATCAACTTGTGTCAATAGTGGCCACCAGGGGGTTACTGTTATAGTGTTCTCTGGGGAGAAACTGTTATGAAGAGACATAGAAACTGTATATCAGTTGTTAATGGAATAACAGAGATATATGTAAAAATCAGAGCTTTTCAATCTACTCCCCTAATTGAATTAAGTGGCTATTCATTTTAGCCTGGCGAAATGGAAGTAATCTGCAGCGTCCCAGATATGGATAAGCGCTGCTGCGCATGACCGGGAAACTTTTAGTTTCCATGACGCCAGCACGGAGACGTGCGCATGCGCAGTTGCGCAATGGAGACGCCGAGTTCTGTGGTATGTCTCCAGTGGGATGTAATCTGCGGCGTCCCATACAGGGATAAGCGCTGCTGCGCATGACCGGGAAACTTTAGGTTTCCATGACACCAGCACGGAGACTCGCGCATGCGCAGTTGCGCAATCGAGACGCCGAGCGTTGTGGTACGTCTCCAGCGGGATGTAATGATCTCCTTCCCTATTTAAGTTGAGGGTGTATGCTATCTAGGTGGTTATCTTTTGAACATCAATAAGGCTCACATCTCTGAATTCAATTTGAATTATCCTTCTTTATTCCCCTGATGAACCCTGCTTTGACTGTTCAGGGGGAAACGCGTCGGGATGAGGTGAAGGGATCAGAGGAGATAAATGAGGTTGTATATTCATCTTTATACCCCTGTATTTTGTGCTGATCCTTTTCACTGTATTTATTCTTATGGAGTCAGTTGACATATTGAATGTGATTCCATTATGTCCCTCTTGATTATCCTATACAGGTTTTGAGTACCCTCTGATATCAGATAAGGTTATATCAGATAAGGTTACTGCAGCTGCAGGATAATAGAGATTTTTTGTTAATCTGGGAACAGGACCTTGAGTGACATTATTTGCCTGTGCATTTGGAACATGTACTCTGGACATTAAGAAGTGCACATAAATATCTTTATTGTTGGACATCTGTTGGACATCTGTTGTAACCTTGTTGTCCATTTAAATTTTGGTAATTTTTGACTACTACTGTAAGTGGATTGTTTATTGGAATTTTGTAAACTTTTGGCATCTGTAAGGTATATTTAAACAATCTAATATCTGTTCCCCGTTTTGATAGGGATTATACAGTGTGTAATATAGGGCTAGCCTCCAAAGGCGGGGCCGTCCTTTTTGGGACGATGACCCTACCTGTATAAGGGATTGATAGGGACACATGAAGGGATAGATATCTGTATTATTATCAGCATCATAGGATAGTGATGCCATTATTGATAGTGTGGTGTTAAGGAATTTTTAATAGATCATTAATAAGGTAAATTTTAGATATTGAGTAGTGGTGTTTAGTTTCAGTGATTTTTTTTGATCCCATACTCTCCAGTAGTATTTGTTTTTTCTGTGAATATTAGGTAGGGAAGACAAGACAGTGAGCCCTAACACTATCCACCCCACTGTCCCTACCTACTTGCCAGTTCGACCCTAACTGGGCGATGTTCCCAGCTTACGCCAAAGTGAACACAAAGACAACATGAGACAAACACAGGAGAATAGTGGAAGAGAAAAAAGGGTCACAACCGAGCGGGCAAATCACAAAAAACGTGGATTGTCAGAAGAGCAAGCCAGCGGGCAGAAAAACAGAAGACACAATCCAAGGGAAGGCCGGCTCGAACCCAACGAGGCTTATACTGTAGCAAGCAGAGGTAAAACTGCAAATGGTCAAATGGTGTTCTTATAGGATGTCAAAGTTCCTGTTCAGAATGTGATTGGCCCGGCTCTCTGACAATAGACCACACAGCTCACAGCCCAGTGGGGAAGGAGCTGTCAATCACCACTAGTTTTAACCATCTGCTGCCCAGAACAAAGTCAGAAAAGAGAGAAGCAGGATTCAATTAATACAGCCAGAGAGAATTAGAGATGTTGAGACAGGTGCAAAATATGAAAAGTCAGAATAACGATCGACTACGCCCCCTCTCCCGTATTTTGCAAAAAATAATGTACTTGTGCCATGTTTGCAGGGTTTCTGTTTTTGCAGCATTAATTTTTAAGTATAAATCATGTGTTTTTTGTATTCTGAAGGTTGATAAAATTATGGCAATACGAAAAATGTAGGGTTTAGTCATGTTTTAGTTACATTTTCTATTTTTTACATTTTCACAGCAGTTCCATTTTCAGCAACCAACTTTTTTGTACTTCCACCTACAGACCTGTGTGCAGGTACATTTTTTTCAGGCTGAAGTGCACTTTTTATTGGCATGTTAAAAAGTTATAAACATAAAAACAAAAAAAAAAGATGAAACATTATTTACCTAAAATCACAGAAAGGTGGGACTTAAAGTCACAGATACATGGCTATAGCACAATGGCAGGACAAAAAACATTCCCTGTCCGTGTCACACAGGGGCAGGATACTGATGGGTAATCACTCACACACCTATCCATGAGAGGAGCGATTTCTTAGTACAATGGATAACAATCAGTTCACATCACTATACAGAAAAGACACAGTACCATACGGGGGAGATTGCTTAAGTGCAAAAACACTGATAAACAACCACTCACACACTTACTATCCATAGGGAGGTACCAGAGGAGTTGATTTTAGGGGCCCACTGCGCCTCCCTGCTTTCATCACCACTGCGCCTCTTTGCCTGTACGATGTCCCCACCCGGTCTAACTTCAGCTTATACAGACTAGTGTGATGACATCATCACCCTAACCTATAATCAATATGGAGTTCTGGAGCTTCTGAGCCTCCCTTACCTAATTGCAGCAGGATACTGGGTACAAAACATAAAAGGTATAAAGATATATGTTCCTCCCTCCCAGCAAGATAACTTTTATATAAATCAAAAAATATATAAAAACTGTAACACAAGGTACTAAGTATAAAACAACTTAATATTGCTCATACAGTTACCAATTAACACCACTATACAAAACCAGAATTGTCAAAGGCCAGTATTACCAATAAATCCACTCAGACCAAATACCTCTACACCATGACCAAACATCACCAACACATAGTGAGTGAAAAATACCACCACGTATCCTCACCACATAGTGACTGAATAGTACTCCACACAATAACCACATATCACCACCACATATCTTCAGTTCAAAATATAGACTTATGCAGATTTGCAGAAAGACTTTTATGACATGACCGACCTAAACTGTATCCACAGTAAGACTGTGCAGGTGTTATATCCATTATATGTTATGAGGTGTTATGTGAAAAGTGTTTCATAATACAAGAAATGTCTGAATAAGATTGTCAGTTTCTACCTTTATTTCTGAACTTATGTTGTTGGTGTCAGCCGTATAACACAATGAAGCAACCACCATGTCGAAATGTCAAGCTTGTGACTTAGATGTACATACCAAATCAGTATTAATCCAATAGAAAACAATGGTGGAATCCTACTTAGGTCTTCTATTGGCTTTGTTGTCTGAGGCCAATTTGAGGAGCAATGCCAGGACAGAACTTTAATGCAGTGGTTTCAAAATACAATATTTTCAGCATACAATGGTCTTTCCTGGGACATTTGTATCCTGAGATTATTATAATGTGAGGGAGCACTGTACCATGAATAATTTACTAATATACATACAATAAAAATATCTGCTGTTCCTGACTTTGTTGTATATATAGTTTATATACAAAGCATCTCTTATTATACCTGATATTAATGTTGAATAACTAAGTAGATTTGCTCATCAGGAACCTCAACAAGTTCGGTGACCACCCGTGTTGGAGCTGTAATGGTGACCACATTACTACCCTGCTTCTCTAGAAACAGATAACACAACTGGAAGCTCCAGTCCATGTGGGATTATTCATTTACTTATTTATTTTACAAACCTATAGCTGATATTTGACCCTATAGGATTTGTCATCGCTTAGACTCTACCCCAATAGACTTCTATTGCTTTCCAGTACATATGTATGGTGGAATGCAGAAAAGATCTTTCCTAAGATATTGGTGTAAATTGGTTTCTATTCGTAGAGCGGATTAATAAATGTTTTATCAGATTCTCTGGGATGGCCGGTAATTCAGGTTTTTGTGTTCCTTTTGTTGGCTGAAGAGTTGTGTGGGGTGATTGGTCGTCCCATCCTCTTGGGGGATTATATATAGCATCTACTGCTAGTGTTTTAGCCACACTTCACAATCAACAGAACCATGGAGCTGCTGAGATTGGTGCTGTTGCTGTGTGTGGTTGGCCAGGCTCTGGGAAAACCGGTAAGTTGGAATCCACACATCTATGCTTCTTATCCTTATAACTTTGAGGAGCTAGAACTGATGTGTTGCTTGTACATACCACATTGGTTTTCATGGCTCTTTGCCAGGACTGTAATGGTCTTCAACTTTATTACAAGTAATGGTCACTTTTTTTCTCTTACAGATATTTTATCCTAAGGAATTGCTTCAAGGTAAGTTCTCAATATTTCTATAATAATAATAATAATAATAATAATAATAATAATAATAATGTCAGCATACAGTAATATCACACAATGTAGCAGACCTAATTTAACCTATTAAGTTATATTACTCTAATTCATGTATGTATGAACCCCTGTGACTGTAAATTACCCTCCTCCCACTCCCTTTTGCAAAAAATCTTACTGACCTCACTGCTCTGAGATCAGTTAGACCTTTGGATGACACCTCATGACCTTGATCATCAATTTGCTTCAAATATCTCTGGTAGTGAAATAAGTATTTTCACATTACTTGATGGGTCAGGTCAGTGAAGGCATTAATCGTATATTCAGGTTTCTCCAGAAGGATCCAGTCCTTGGAGGGAGGGGCTGCAAGATTGGATTCTTGGGCAGTTGTCCAGTTTGCTACACCATAAAACCAACCCTAATGATGCAATATAAATTATGCCAAATAAATCCAGCTCAACTACTGTACATATGACTGACTTAGGCCTCCAATAGCTGCACATGCTTCAGAAATGTACTTTTCTTACATAGCACAAATCCATATATACATTATTATCCTGGCTTTCCTAGTGAAAGCCTCTTTCCTCACATAGTTTATTGTATTGCATTATTTTATTTCAATTTAAATTCTAGTTCAGCGGACATGCAGATTTGACCAACAGTTACATCAGGCAAAATATCATTGGGACATTAGTTATGGCAAAATGCACCCATAACCAGTTGACAAAATATTGTACTGTTACAAAATTATTTCTGACTCTGTAGAGATATAAGATCCGAAATTACAAATGTATCTTTTTATAATATATGCCCATATATTTTCATATATTTTTTATCCACAGAGAATACTAGATCTCACCTAGGTCCCACTGTGTATGATGTCATCGAGGCGGCTAACAATGGTGAGTTGTCTATTAAAGATACAAAAAAAGTGGATTTCTCCTTCTGTTCTTATAGAGAGGTGGGGTGATATAGATAACTTTTTGTGGCTAGCAAATGACATATTGTGCAGGATCGAAGGTAGTTCTCAAAGCCTCTTTTTAGGAACTCCAGCAATCAGGCTGGTAATAGATTTCCTATACAGCGTCCCTTGCAGGTGAAATAGAGCATTACATGCCAGTCAGTCATATGATTTTTATTAACATCTTTACACTCTGGCTTATAGAGGGTGATCCCGAGCAGGAGTCTGCCCTCTATTGTGTCCATGTGTTTGGCCATATGGCCAAGGGGTTGTCTATAAGGAATATCCTCTTCTGGAAGGTCTTTAGCTGCATCAGATGGAGGGAGTGTAACTGCAGGATAAGACTGCACAGGGTTTGTTTGTAGTTTGTACCAATGGAGACACATTTCTGTATAGGAACTGTATTCACAACAGTGGCAGATATTTCATCATAACTTATTGTGTAGATGATGAATATTTTATTCAAATGCATTAGAGGAATAGAAATACTAAACATACCCTATAAGACATAAGGTGAGATATGAGAAACCCCATTTTTTCTATCTTCCTAGATGCCCAAGTGTTGCTGAAGGAGGGCGATATTGCCATGAGCGTCAGCCGTAATGCTAGAGAATGTAAAGCATGCCGGTGGAACAAGAACAAGAATGGAATTGTCCAAGTACCATACATTATATCTAGAGAATACAGTAAGTGCCTCCTATGTGTCTGGTGATTGGGTATTTTTAGATGTTGCTGCTTGTTGTAACCTACACACCAATAATGTAATAATCATATTAAGCTCTGTGCAGACTGCGAGTCCTCTCTGTGTTTGGTGTGGATCCCTGGAATAGCTCCTGGAGTTTATTTCAAACACATTTATACAGTATATGCTCCATTTATCCAGAGAAGTCCTAAAGTGCAGCCACCTCCGCTGGAGTGATGTGTGGTGGCCGCCCTTCTTTCAGGTGCTTTCCTGTACAAAGTGCAACTTCAGAAAAATATGAAGCAAGCTGTAAACATTTTTTAATATGTAGTTAATGGTTGGTGTACGCTACTATATGTCTGTACAGCAGAATACTTCAGAGGCTTTCATCAGACGTAAATGGTGTGCCAGGACATCCCCCCACTGTATTCTTCCATGAAAAGACTCAATGTATCTATGCACAGAGCCCTTACAGAAGGATATCCAGGACTTCAATATTGATAGACTGTCCTTAGTGTGCCGTCACACGGTGCAGTTTTTTTGGCATTTGTGGTACGTTTTTTTTCCCATGCTTTACTGTACAGCAATGAAACTGCCTTTATTACCAGCAAGCTTCTTTCCATTCTCTAAATTGTTTGGAAAGGTGTTAGAAGCGAGTGATCGACGATTGTGTTTGAAGTTTTGTGGATTCTTAACACAGTAATTGATGACTCATTTGTAACACTCTTCTAAACAGTTTAGATACTGGAAAGAAGCTTGCTGGTAATAAATGCAGCTTAATTGTTGTGCAGTACTGCAAGGGAAAAACACACCGAAAAAGGACAAAACCGCAGTCCCATTACAGTAAATGGTCAGTACCAGGCTCAGCCACAACCATGTCTACAGTAGTGTGATCGAACCATTCGAGAAAAGTTAAGTTCGAGTCGAACATCTCGATTTTCTCAAACTCCAACCGAACATTTTGCTATTCTTTTGAGTAAATGTTTGAGTTCAACATAGCGTTTGACATGCCATTTTAATAGTTTTCAGTGCCTTTCTGCACTTTTGGCGGCCATTAAATCAGTGCAGAGCACAGCGAAGTGTCAAAAATGTAATCGCTGAGGTGTAGGGCTCTTATTGGCTGCTAAAATCACATGACCATGTTATATATATTTCACTGTATTGTGTCCTGAACGTCATTTTCTGTCTGTACTGTACAGACTGCTCTCTGTCTGCTTGCTTGCATGCAGGCACAAGATTTGTTTATTAGCGATTTTAGACAGGAAAAGCTGCTATTTAGATTAGTTAGGTAGTTAGTTAGTGGGGTGTGCAGCAAGCTTAGGGAATCAAGACTTAGTTAGATAGCCATAGACAGCAATAGTTGGAGTTTGGTATTGCTGGCTGCATCTTTCCCACACCCAGAAGCTGTTATTTAGTGACATTTGCAGGCTCACATAACGCCTAACTCTCATATACATGGATACATATTATACAGAGTGCTTGATTTGCTAAATCATACTCTGTGTCCAAAAGTTCTGTTTTTGCAGTATTGGGGGCGAAATCATTTTATAACACACTGTCTCCAATTCTCCTATACAAAAAAATCTATTTTTTTCCTGTTACTCTTAGAGCCAAATTTTCTTCACTAAGTTGTTCCACACATCCAGTTTACTGTTATGGATGGTAAATACAGCTTCTCCTCACCTGTATAAGTATAAAAATTATCCTGAACATCTTCTCCCATTGGCTTTAATGGGGTTCAAGTTCGAATTTAACATTTTACTGTTCCCTCATCTGTAATTTACAGCACTGTGTCTGGGTGACCAACAAAGGGGAGGTAGCACTCTTCAGTATAAGCCATCAGGATTATAGTCCTGGAAAATGCCTTTATCATTTATGGTTATGAGCCGTAGTTTTTATAACTTTAGGTCATTGTAAATTTTCACTGATGTGTTATATAAGGCCTCATGCACACAGCTGTAGTAGATCTTATTCTATTATCCTAGATCATCTATAGTAGTGTATGGGCCCATGCTGGACCTTGGTACCTACATACAGAGGCAGATTGAGGTCTTGTCTGAACAAATCGCAGCATGTTCTATTGTGTGCCATAATGCAGTACACTATCTGCATAGGGTGAGTTCACACAGCGCAGTTTTGATGCAGTTTTAACTGCACTCCAATTAAACTGCCTTTATTACCAGAAAGCTTCTTTCAGTTGTCTAAATTGTTCAGAAAAGTGTTTCATCTAAGAAATCAATTACTGTGTCTGAAGTCTTGTGAATTACAAACAACTAATTGATTACTCACTTTCCAAACAGTTTAGATAAGTGAAAGAAGCTTGCTGGTAATAAAGGCAGTTTAATTTGAGTTAAAACTGCACAAAAACTACACCATATGAATGCACCCTTAGGCTATGTTCTCATCACCTTTGTGATACAAGTTTAGCAGATTCACCAGGCAAATTCACAGCATACATGCTAAATGTCTTCAAGGCCAAAATACGGCTCCTCTGACTGGCACATAATAGTAATACCAAGAAAGAAAATATATGTAACAGCAAAGTAGACTATGATCTTCCATACAACAGCGACCAGTAAAAAAGTCTATGTTAAGCACAAGTTTTATACGTTTTTCTTAGAATGGGACTCTATGGGTGACAGATGCCACTGTGCAGTATCCACTGGAAGCATCAGTCTAATGTATGTGTCCTGGCGTTTATGCCAAATGGAGACTAAGAGCATGATGTGACCAGAGCCTTAGGCAGCATCATATAGAAGCTCATGGAGCAACTACAGGACTGAGCTGCAAGGAATCTGATATTCTGATGACCATGTATACACAGCTCAGACTAATTCTACTTACTCCAACTAACTTTGAATTCCTCTCATTTTCAGCTGCATCAGATAAATCTCTGTTAAGTGAGGCCTTGAAGGAATTTGAAGCAATGACTTGTGTGCAATTTGTTAATCGGGTCTCAGAACCGGACTATATCTATATAGAATCTAGAGAAGGGTAAGTGCTTACACATACTTAAAGGGATTGTCTATAATTCACAACGCCACAGTTATCTGTTAACCATATATAGTATCCCAGCCCCATTCAAGACCTGCAATACCAGGCATAACCTGTGGTGCTGATTACCAAAAAACAAAGTTTTTCTATAAACATTTCACAGTTGCACCAAGAGCAGAGGTCACAGCCTGGGGACCTTTAGGAGGATGGGTAAGATAGATAGATAGATAGGATAGATAGGATAGATAGATAGATAGATAGATAGATAGATAGATAGATAGATAGATAGATAGATAGATAGATAGATTTTGAGCCTCTAGATATAATTCCAAACATTCAGTCAATAAACCAAACAGAGATATTGAAAAGAGTTGGATTATTGAATAACTCTGTATTATAGAAAGAAGCAGAATATACCACATGTCACATTTTTATTCAGACAGAAAACCCATTACCTTCTATTTAGGACATAGCTCATTTTGACTTATAGGACACATTCTTCTTTTCAGATTTATTTTTTTTTTTAAATATAGTTGACTTTGTTAAATACTAATAAATAGTCGCAAAAGTGAGGGCAAAGTGGAGTGGAGGGGGGGGAGGTTGGGGGGGGGGGGGGTGGGGGGACTAGCTCGCCTCACCAACTTAGTACTACTCATCTCATGATATACATTCCTCTCTGTAAGTATAAAAGGGTGTGTCTACACAACAAGGGTTTATAGTCAGTTTTTCATTAGTTTGTTTTGTTTTTGTAACAGTCGAAAAACCGACTCTAAATCATTCAACAGAAACTTCAATAGAAAATTCGAGCTGTAGTCTACATCTTGGATTTTCTGAAGGTCAAAGTTTAAAACTCAAAAAACTCATAACATGAACAATAATTCACCATATTTCACTCGGAAAACAGCAGATTATTGTACTATTCAATTGAATGGGATGGCCAAAATCCGAAAACTGTTCTTAAATAAGGCGCGAAAAAATGAAAAACGATGTTCAAATACTGGTCAGATTCCAATTCGATATCAGACCAGTATTTGTACATTGCCGTGTGAATACAGCCTAACAAAAGCCACCCTCCTCTACACTGGTGTGTGGTATCAATGGCATACTTCTCCCTCAGCCCACACCCCTTTGCTTGCAAGTGGGGGTCACAGTGTCATTTACAGTATAAATAATTAGATATTACTTGTAAAAGACAAAACATAAATAAGTTGAATGTTCATTTTTGGTCCCCCTGACCTCTAGCTCTTTATCTGATCGCTAACATGGGGTTCTGTGAGTATATATCTATTTAGGTTGCAGCAAGAAGCCTGAGTATCGACATCACTTTGCTATGGATCTGCAAATTAGCCCCATACTTACCATCTTTATCTAAGACAACTTTGTGATAGCTACTGATGAGCTTAAGGGGGGAACCCAATAACCTGGGGCATGCTATATACTAACGATATGCATCAATAGATGTATGTAATTATTCACAGTGCTTGGACCATATAGTCCTGGTTATATATTACTCATTGGCATGGATTGGTTATACCTCAGCTGACTATATCTGTAATTACCTGTACTTTAACAAAAAAGGTTGATTTGTATGCCAGATCTAACATTTCTTGTTGTGTTATATCTTCTGAAATATAATACGAGAGGTAACTCCCTGATGAACCCCATAGACAAAAGTGGGGGAAACGAGTTGGAGGTGTATATATAAATTTTACATTTAACTACACTAACTATGTTATATTATCTAGCAAGTGTTGAAAACAAGCAGATTAAGAGCTGTATTCTGTATGTGTTTTTTTTCCCCTCAGGTTACTCCTAATTTGCCATTCGGATCCAGGGATATTTTAGGGGTGTATATTAGGGATAGGTTCCTGATCGGAGTCGCCCATTTTGGGCGATATACATCCGTTATTCTTCTGACAGGCAGGGATATCTTTGTGTCATTTGGCTCTGTCTCAGTATTTCATCTAGAGATAGGGATAGTTTTGCTCTGTTGGGTCTTTGTGGTGTATTTTATTATATATTATATGATAAATAATAAATTATAATTTTAATATTTTTTGTAGAGACTCCAAAATTGGTAGAAGAAATGTTAATTTTACCAATATTGTGATGTGGTGATATATTTAATATCTCCTTTTCATATCTTCTAACACAGATGTTATTCTAAATTGGAAGAACTACGGGCCAGACAGACAGAAGTAAGCCTTGCCCAGATCATACTGTATTACTATGGCGTCATACAACATGAGGCTATGCACAAGTATTGGATTCTACCACGCGGCACACCAAGAGGACCAGATAAATACATTGACATCTAATGCATATCTTGAAGCCAGATGATAAGTTTTTTTTTACAACTTGAGCTGCTAATCTGAACCATAGTGTTCAGCAGCAAATCCCTGTCCATTCAGCGCCACATAGAGACCTGATAAACACATACGGTTGTTTGTAAATATACTATAACATTGTTTCCAGTCTCTTCCTTCCAGATTTCTAAGAAGGACTTAATTTGTAATGGGATTAACCTTAAACCTTCCTTATATTATGCCTCAGTGATGCATTACAACAAGTGAGTCCAGATGACTTAATTTCTCTCACACCATCTCAAAATTTTATTTCATATAGTAACACCATACAGCAGTTTTCTAACATACCTAGCCTTTTCTGCAAGTCTAGTTTTTTTCCTTATAGGTTTAGAATTTTTCTCTTAGGAAGCCTCTTAAGATTTAGCCAGGGTATTCAGATACAGAGCTAAAGCTGCAGCAAACAGAGGCTTGTTGGCATCCTCTTGGCACTCACATTCCCTACCAGACCATCTACAGACTAGAAGGACAATTGTGACATATCAAAACATCTTCAGCCAATTCAGAGCTGTTTCTTGAGACTGGCAAAGTGGGAAACCGCCCAGAGCACTATATGCATAAAAGCAAAAGGGGCTCTGTAGGTGGTTGCAAGCCCTGCCCACCCCAAGAAACAGCTCTGTAACACAACAGGTTTGATGAAACCTGTAGTGTGTTAACTAAGCAGAAGGACTTGAGGGACATTTTACTGTGATGTCACCACACGTCCCTCTGCTGCTCAACCCATATGGCATACATTAGGTTATGGCAACTAAATGGATGTAACTGTATCACTGTGGGAAAAAAAACAAAGTAGATCAGCTCACCTGGACTTTCAAAGGTAAAGCAGTTGCACGGATCTGGGAAATCTGAAGCACGAATCCCGTGTTAGACGAAATGTGCAAATAAGAAGAAAAGGTGATCCAGCAGCTTGATATATATTCCAAAAGATAATAAAAACAGTATTTTTATTTAAACATCCATTAAAAGGGAAATGATTAGAAAAAATCGTGAAGAACCAGCGCATAGCCAACGGCATTTCGAAGAACCCCTCCCTTTATCATGGTGTAACGTCACAAAGTTCACAACTTCCTTAAATACTGAACACGTAATCACAATTAAAAACACATGTATGTAAGTGAGAAAGACAATCTAAAAGAATATATCAAAATATGTGTATAAATACAAATACATCACGATACATTTTCATCTGAGATGGGGGAAACAAAGTACTAAAGATACAATTAATAATGAAACATAATATCCTGCCTTTTATTGAGCCCAGACGGGAACCTGGTGTTAAGCTGGAATATTTACAGGTGTCCCGTGAATAGTAGATTCCCATCTCATATCTCTTTCCCCTCATTGATTTGTGAAACCTACCCTCGATTCCAAGACACTGAAAGGAGATCAAGGTTGCCCCCGCATGGCAGTCAGCAAAATGACACACGCATGAATTACTTGCAGTGTCGGACTAGGGGGTCTGGGCCACAGGGAAATGATCTCGGTGCCCACCCACTGTAACATTAAAATTATTTACCTGACCCTCTCAGACATAAATGGCGCCCAATTTTACCACATAATACGTGTGCAAAACAGACTGTATTGTGTAGTAACAAATGTAGTTACAACACATTGTTCATCTAACAAATCATAGACACAGGGCTAAGTAGCTCCATCCATAGTCCCCCTCCACCCAACATACAATATCCCCCCTCCACGTTTCCCTGTCACGCACCTCACCAACTTATATAATAAACACCAGCAAGAAAGTAAAAGTGTGACTATCCCTATCGACACAGGTCAGGTGTTCCCTCAACTCTACATCAGGGACACATATACGCTGCAGCTATACACACAGCCAATATAACTTACAACATATAGAGACCACATAGCTGTCAGACACCAGCTCAGGGTAATACCTACCACACCGCCATGTAGAGACCACATAGAGTCAGACACCAGCTTCAGGTATAACCTACAACACTGCCATATAGAGACCACATCGAGGTCAGACACCAGCTCAGGTAAGCAACCTACCAACACGACCATATAGAGACCACATAGAGGTCTCACACCACTCAGTAAAACCACAACACGACCATAGTAGAGACCACATAGAGGTCAGACCACCAGCTCATGTTATACACTACAACACACCATATAGAACCCACATCGAGTCAGACACCAGCTCAGTATAACCTACAACACCGCTATAAATAGACCACAAAGAGGTCAGACACCAGCTCAGTATAACCACACACTGCCATATAGAGACCACATAGAGGTCAGAACACCAGCTCAGGTATAACCTACAAACACTGCCATATAGAGACCACTATAGAGGTCAGACACAGCTCAGTTATAACCTAAAACACGACCATATCGAGAACAGATCGAGGTCAGTCACCAGCTCAGTTATATCCTACTACACGAACATATAGAGACCACATCGAGGTCAGACACCATCCTCAGTATGAACCAACAACACGATCATAAGAGAAACCACATCGAGGTCAGACACCAGCTCAGGTATAACCTACAACACCACCATATGAGACCACATAGAGGTCAACACCACTCAGGTATAACCTACAACACCTCCATATCGAGACCACACAGTGGTCAGCCCACCTCAGCTCAGGTATAGACCTAGAACACCACCATATAGAGACCACATCGAGGTCAGACACCAGCTGTTAGTAGAATCTACTACACCACCATATAGAGACCACATAGAGGACAACACAGCTCAGGTATAACCAACAACCCTGCCAAATAGAGACCCACATAGAGGTCAGACACCAGCTCCAGGTATAACCTACAACACCGCCATTAGAACCGCATAGAGGTCGACACCCACTCAGTATAACCTACAACACCGCCATATAGAGACCACATAGAGGTCAGACACCTGGCTAAGGTCACCATCACATTACAATATAAAAAATAACCTTGTAATGTCAGGGACTCACCAGAGACGACTGAGTCTTTCTCTTCTCTCATGAGTCGTTCCGGATTCCATTTTCTTCTGCATCTGTATCCACACGCCATGGATGACATTGTCCTGGCCACAACTCATTCCCTCAGAAATTATCACACATAATATCTTAGAATCCTCATTTTCCAGCAATTTCTTTACCTATTCCCACCTCTGTACAAACTACCCAGGGTGATAGAGTCGGGTACAACCTAGTATCCTAAGGGTTTTGGAAGGGTGGAGAACGCCACAGTAACTAGATAGGCCCCTATTTAGGGTAGGTAGACCCCCGCTGAGGATAAGCTTGCTAGGCCCAGCCCCAGGTAAGGTTGGGTGGGTACCAGCCACAGTTGGGTATTAAATAGCCCCCAGGTATAATAAGCAGTCCCAGTTATGCAAGTTATAGGCTACATTTAGGTTGGTGACCCAGTTAGTTTTAGGCTTAGGTAGGTGTTTCCCCCAGTAGGTTAAGGCTGTAGGATGAGATAGGGTCCCCATTAAATAGGCTGTCAAGCAGTTAGGGACCACCCTTAGGTACTATACAGTAGCAGTTATAGAGGGGTCTCCTTAGTACTATACAGACAGTTAGGACTCCTTTAGTATTCTAACAGGGAGTTAGGGGCCCTCCTTTAGGTAGTGGTGCAGAAGTCAGGGCCCCCCTTTAGCTACTGTGTAGTAGTCAGAGCCCCCTTAGTGATTAAGGTAGCCAGGGCCCCCTTGTATTCAGGGGCCCGCCTGTAGGTAGCCAGAATATAACCCCCCCATGTAGTCAGGGCCCCTGTAGGTAGCCAGAACCCCCCTTGTAGTCAGGGCCCCCTGTAGGTAAGCCAGAACCCCCTCCTTGTAGTCAGGGCCCCCTGTAAGTACCATAACCCCCCTTGTAGTCAGGGCCCCCTGTATTTAGCCAGAACCCCCCTTTAGTCAGGGCCCCCTGTAGGTAGTCAGGACATCCAGTGTAGATCAGGGCCCCCCTATAGGGTACTGGGTGCCCCTCATGTAGGTAGTCAGGCCCCCGCTGTAGGTATTCATGGCGCCCATAATTGCCAGAGCTCCCTGTAGGTACCAGGGCCCCCCATGTAGGAAGCCCTTGCTCCCCATTGTAAGGTAGCCAGGGCT
This sequence comes from Phyllomedusa bahiana, assembly GCA_025379985.1. Taxonomy (NCBI): domain Eukaryota; kingdom Metazoa; phylum Chordata; class Amphibia; order Anura; family Hylidae; genus Phyllomedusa; species Phyllomedusa bahiana. The sequence continues at coordinate 84,285 of JAODAL010005110.1, read as the reverse complement.
CCCCATGTAGGATAGCCAGGCCCCCCCCCCAAGTAGCCAGGGCCCCTCTGTGTAGCCAGGGCAGCCCCTAGTAGCCAGGCCCCCACCCCTTGTATGCAGGGCCCCCCCCTTGTAGTCAGGCCCCCCCTTGTAGTCCAGGAGCCCCCTAGTACAGTGTACCCCCCCCCCATAGCCAGGGCCCCACTGTACCAGGGCCACCCCTAGTAGCCAGGGCCCGGCCCCCCCCCTTTATCAGGGGCCTCCCCCTTTGGTAGTCCAGAGCCCCCTTAAGTACAGTGTCCCCCCCCAGTACCAGAGCCCCCTACCCTTTGTACCATCTCCCCCGCCCTAGTAGCCAGCCCCCCCCCCTAGTAGCCAGGGCCCCTCTTTGTAGCCAGTGTCCCCCTAGTAGCCAGAGCCCCCCCTTAGCCAGTGTCCCCCTTAGCCCGCGTCCCCCCACAGTAGCCAGGGCCCCCCTAAGTCCAGTGTGTCCCCCTAGTAGCGCAGAGGCCCCCCTTAGCCAGTGTCCCCCTAGTAAGACCAGAGCGCCCCTTAGCCATGCCCCCCCCATATAAGCCAGGCCCCCCTTAGCCAGTGTTCCTGCCCATCAAGCAGCCCATGGCCCCCCTTACGCCAGTGTCCCCCCCATATTAGCCCAGCCCCCTACCAGTGTCCCCCAAGTAGCCAGCCCCCCCCCCGCCCCTTAGCCAGATGTCCCCCCAAATAGGCCAGGGCCCCCTTAGCATCCAGGCCCCGTTAGCCATTCCCCCCATAGTAAAGCCAGAAGCCCCCCTTAGCCAGTGTCCCCCCATTGTAGCCAGAGGCCCCCCTTAGCCAGTGTCCCCCCATAGTAGCCAGGCCCCCCTTGCCAGTTCCCCTCCCATAAGTAGGCCAGAGCCCCCTTAAGCCAGGGTCCCCCCCCCATATACCAGAGCCCCCCTTACCAGTGTCCCCCCCCATAGTAGCCATAGCCCCCTAGCCAGTGTCCCCCTCCCATAGTAAGCCAGGGCCCCCCCTTAGCCAGTGTTCCCCCCCATAGTATCCCCAGCGCCCCCCTTAGCCAGTGTCCCCCACTTTGTAGCCAGTGCCCCCCTTAGCCATTGTCCCCCACATTGTAGCCAGTGCCCCCCTTAGCCATTGTCCCCCCCATAGTAGCCAGGGCCCCCCTTAGCCAGTGTCCCACCCCATAGTAGCCATGGCCCCCTTAGCCAGTGTCCCCCCCCATGAGTAGCCAGGGCCCCCCTTAGCCAGTGACCCCCCATAGTAGCCAGGGCCCCCCCTTAGCCATTGTCCCCCCCATAGTAGCCCAGGGTCCCCCCTTCAGCCATGTCCCCTCCCATAGTAGCCAAGCCCCCCTTATCCAGTGTCCCCCACCCATAGTACCAAGCCCCCCCTTAGCCATGTCCCCCCCCATAGTAGCCATACCCCCCTTAGCAGTGTCCCCCCCATAGTAGCCAAGCCCGCTTCATCATGTCCCCCCCATAGTAGCCAGGCCCGCCCTTAGCCAGTGTCCCCCCCAATTAGCCCAGGCCCCCATAGCCAGTGTCCCCCCCCCAAGTAGCCAGGGCCCCCCCCCCCCCCTTGCCATGGGCCCCCCATAGTAGTTCCAGACCCCCCTTAGCCCTTGTCCCCCCCCATAGTAGCGCAGGGCCCCCCTTAGCCCAGTGTCCCCCCATAAGTAGCCAGGGCCCCCCTGTAAGCCAAGTGTCCCGCCCCAATAGTAGCCCCAAGGGTCCCCCTTAGCCATGTCCCACCCATAGAAGCCAGGGGCCCCCCTTAGCCAGTGTCCCCCCATAGTAGCCAGGGCCCCCCTTAGCAGTGTCCCCCTCATAGTAGCCTGGGACCCCCCTTAGCCACGGTGTCCCCCCCATAGTAGCCAGGGCCCACCATAGCCAGTGTCCCCTCCCATAGTAGCTCAGGGCCCCCTTAGCCAGTGTCCCCCCATAAGTAGCCAGGGCCCCCTTAGCAAGTGTCTCCCCACCAAGTAGCCAGGGCCCGCCCTTTAGCCATGTCCCCCTCATAGTAGCCAGGGCCCCCCCTTAGCCAGTGTCCCCCTCATAGTAGCCAGGCCCCCCCCTTTAGCCAGTGTCCCCTCTCCATAGTAGCCAGAGCCCCCTTAGCCAGCCCCCCCCATAGCACCAGGGCCCCCCTTAGTTCCAGTCCCCCCATAGCAGCCAGGGCCCCCCTTACCAGTGTCCCCCCCCATAGTAGCCAGGCCCGCCCTTAGCCTAGATCCTCCCTCATAGTAGCCAGGTCCCCCTTAGCCAGTCCCCCCCATAATAGCAGCCGGCCCCCCAATAGCCAGTGTCCCCCCCATAGTAGCCAGAGCCCCCCCCCTTAGCCAGTCCCCCTCATAGTAGCCAGGGCCCCCCTTAGCCAGTCCCCCCATAGCAGCCAGTGCCCCCCTTAAGCCAGTGTACCCCCCATAAGAAGCCAGAGCACCCCCTGTAAGGTAGTTAAAAAAAAAAAACAAAAAAAACCAAAATCAATCAATCACTTAACCTTGCTCCGGCTCCGTCTCCCGCACCTGACAGTACCCGGCCGCTCCGTACTGCCGCCCTGCATAGGCGCGCGTGAAGTGACGTCACCGCGCGCCGACTTCAGCAGTACGGCCGGGCGATCGCCGTGCAGGCTGAAGGCCTATCGCTTCAGCCTGCCGGGGAGATCACGGAGCGCAGCGCTAGTGGCGCTGTGCTCCGCTGACACCGTCGCTGACCCCGGGAGTGAGGACAATCGTCCCCCAACTTCCCGGGCTGGTCTCGGGCGCTCCGGGACCGGGTTCCCGGGCGTTTCAGTGACCGATGCGCTGGACGGGCCCCGGGGAGCGACGGTACACTGCCATCCTGGGCCCGCAGCGGCTCAGGGCCCACCGGGGGATTCCCCGGTCCCCCGGCGGCCCAGTCCGAGCCTGAATACGTGTGTGAACTCAGCCCTGTTAACATCCGATAGAGGCCTACGAATTCTACTTTTCAAGGTATTGGAACTGCATCCTACGTACTGCAGCAAGCAAGAATTACAGGTAATCAAGTAAATAACGTTGCGAGTACAGCAATTAATATAAGATCCTATTTTATGTTTGACTCCTGTCGCTGTTGCGATAAAATCTTTTGTCACCTGTATATATTTACAAGTGACACATCTAGTGTGTCCACAAAGATAGGTGCCTGTATCACTGTGGGTGGGAGGTGATCGGTGGGAGAAGGGCACATCACACCCCTTTGTAATGTCCTAGATGCTGTGGCCACATTGACTGACATATAAATGGTTGGAATTGGAGATATCTCCAATCTTAACTGCTATCGACAGGTACAAGCTGTAATTAACAGCCGGCACCCACCAGATAATGGAGTGGACTCGGCACATAAGTCTGCTTCATATGTCCTTAGAGCTGCTATGACTTAATATGCCATGGCCCGATACAAGATTATAATGATTATAACACCTATTCAAGAATATCAACGTCATAGAAGGAGATCCCTCTCTGTTAACCAGATTGAAGAATTGAATTCTAAGAACAATTTCCAGTCTAGTGGACTCAATCCATCTATGTATTACATGGAGGACCAATAATCTAAACTTTTAGCTGGCTGTTGTTTATTTCCAGCAAATTTAGGCAGCATGAAACTATATGTATCGGGGCTAAATATTTGTGGAGCTTTATGCCAATAACCTTATTTTTGTGACATCCTGTATAAGTCTACAATACCAATAATATGCTAAATGCTTCTTCATATATTCTCTCTACAGGTATGCTTATTCTATAGATCCATCATTGCCTACCATAGTCCCAAAAACCTGACCTAATGCCAATTGGAACATGAGATCTGGGTATTACTAATCTGGATTGAATGAAAAATTAATACTCTCTACTGCTGCAGTAAGTGGTTTTCCTTTACCTAATTTTATTCTCTGGAAATCCTCAATATTTTTTTTTATCTATCTATATGTTTATTTCATGTCAAATTTACCCTATTTGCTAACAATGTCCGTTTATATAAGATCTTGTAGGGACAAGCCTGCTGACGGACTCCAGACGTCTTTCTATAAACTGTTTTTATGTCAGACCAAAGGGGTGATAAACTGCCTCTGGCTCATTCAAGTTTCAAATGGGCAGGTAAAACCCATGAATACCGATAAAATTAATTAACACACACAGTAGATACTTTGACATCTTTTGTAACTTGGTCTAAATTAATAGGCACCTTCTTTATTATGGTTTTCTAACAGGTTTCATTGGAGATTTTCCTCTTAATGTCCTCCTCTACGGATTATCTACAATTCTATGATGGATAAGTTAAATCATCACGGGTCCTTATTGAAGACAACTAATGGAAATAACCAATCTCCACCTCTGGTTTCAACTGGGGCGAAATATGCATTTAGAATTTGTGAGCAAAAAGGATTCCAATTTCAGTGAATTTGATGCTTCTTTTGAGATGGGTAAGTGGTTAGTTGGTCAAAAATATGTTTCAAGTGGAGAAAAAGGAACGGATCATAATTCAATGACCTGGCTGCTTCTTCAACATGCACATTCAACTTAACCTGCCCAGTTACTCAGTATGTTCAGCCTCACCAAAGTGCCTTAATACTGCTTAACCAGTGTCCTCTGCAGATGCCTTTCCATACTTATATAAATAAAATGTGGGACTGAGTAAAACATTAGGTGCCCAGACCATCAGAGCACTTTACAGTAGCAGCAAATAATATGCCCAATGTGGCTGCACAGGTCACAATCCCTAAGATCATCCTCATCGGTCACAAAGATGTCTTGCAGTTGTCTATTGTAACGATTCTGGAGGTGGATCCACTGAACCACCCGCAGGCGATGTGCGTAAGTCCCTACCAGGGATTGGAAATCTAAGTGTGACCCGGTTTACACCAGAGCGCCGCCGCAAAGCGGGGAGTTGTCTAGTCTGCGGCGTGTCCACCAGGTCACTACCACTGGCGGGGCTTGCCTGCGTGGCGGCCAAGGGTGCGAGTGTACAGAACCGGCAGACAGGCTCGTAGTCCGATGACCAGGCAGAAGGTCAGGACAGGCGCCTCTGGTTCGGTGGACGGTAGGACAAGCCGATGTCGGGTCAGAGCGGCAAAGGTTCGTAGACGGTAAACCGTAGCAGAGGGGTCGGTACACAGGAAAAGGCAAAACAGGAACGCTCAGGAACACTTTCCACCATGGTCATGAACACCAAGGATCGGCGAGGGCCGGCAGGAAGTGACCGAGGACTAAAAAGTAGCAGTGCCCGGCACTGAACGAATTACCGGCGCACTGCCCCCTTTAAATTTCAAAGTGCCAGCGCTGCGCCCCTTAGGGGCAGGAGCTACGTGCCGGGACACGGAAGCAGGCCCTGAGCAGGGCGTGGCCGGTACGTGCATGCCGGCGGGGACGGGAAGGCAGCGACCCCAACCCGACGTGCGTGACGGGGCTCCGCCGGTGCAAAGGAGCACGGGTCGCCCTCGTCCCGGGACAGTGGTCGCAGGGGCGTCCGTGACATCTATTTCCTTTATTCCGTTATCTTATTTGTATTTTTAGCGTAAATCCCAGTTTTTCTCCTACATGAGTTAAAATTATTAATTTTTTGTTTTGTTAGGTCTAGATAACTTTGGAGGGATTTATCAAGAATCAAAATGTTAATATTGCTTATGTAGGTCGACGCTGGTCTCCAGAGTAACAGAAGATATTCCAATGACCAAATCACTGATACAAAAATAGGCCCTTTTTTACTGGATGATTCACAAATTATCTTTAAGATCTGATATTGATATGTCCTGCAGCATATGTGCAGCAATAAAAACAAATTGTACGTTACAGTGCACTTGTTCAGTATAGACAGAAACTAACGGCCTCATGTATAAAAAGCCGTCTAGATCTAGAACTTTCCTTGTTGCCCATAACATCGAATTAGAACTCCTCTTTCATTTCATATAGTGCTCTGAAAAAATGAAAGGCGAGCTCTGATCGGTTGTTATGGGCAACAAAGAAAATCTTAGGGCCTCATGTATAAAAAAAACAAAACAAAACTTTCTAGGTCGAAGATGCTTATGATCATTTCAAATTTTAGGCTCTTTCACATTGGACCTACCATAGATATAAGTCTCCCAACAAATACCACTAAAATTTGGTGGCCAAGAATCTTTAATAGTGAAGAATAGGATTAGGGAATAAATGAGTGAAGGAGGCCAGGAAGAATCAGATTCTACCAAAATGTTAGAACTACATAAAACATTTTATTGCCATTTTATGAATGTATCATTCATCATTTTTTAATGTTTTTCTTTTTAAGAACTACCAGCAAGTTTGGAGACTGAAGATAACGGAGATGGAGACTTTTTTTTTGTACAGATGTAGATTTTTTTTAAAGTTATTTATTTAATTGTAACATGCTTTTATCTATTTATGTTTCTTTTAATTCGTGTTTTGCATAAACCACAATAAAAAATAAATATTTTTTAAAATATGCTCCTATACAAGATTTTTTTTTTTGCATATTACCACCTTATTTGCTTCAAGTCTCTGGTGGCCTGTCCTATGTACCATTTATAATACTGGTGTCGCATGCATAGTGGCATTAAGGATAACTTTATAATCTTCTGTATACTAAATGATTAAATATACCAGCAGAACCTTTATTTAAAATAGGGAGCACAGAAAGCTTATCTATTTTTACACTTACAAATGTTAAACCCTTTTAGAGCTCTGGTATCCCCTTCTTCCCGTACCTGTTTAAACCTTTCTAACAGGCTCAGCTAGAGATAGCAGAGCTGATATGCCAATCACTGCTGTATACTCGTCCACAGCCTGAACAAGAAATGTGAGCCTAAGGTGGTTTTGAAGAGCAGACTCTGACTCAACCTGGTGAGAACCCATTTAAGTCTATAGGACTTACTGCTTCCTTCATCTCGCTCTTATATCCCAGGATGTGCCTGTAGATAGCTTGGTACATAGACACTGTATTACTAGCTTTCAGCACTGGCCTGGGCTACTAAGTTGGGATGGTCCCTTCAACACACTGGTATTGACTCTCCATGTAGTGACTTATGAATTGCATTTTCTAATCGTAGACAGAGCTCTGCAGCCATACCGTTAGAGCTGCATAGTCTATCTTATCACTCTGAACCCTTATCTCTATGCAGGGGTGTAACAAGAGAAGCCTGGGCCCCATGGCAAACTTTTGGATGGGTCCCTCCTGCTAGCCCCTTCCCCGACCACAAACATTTACCAGTACCTCTTATGACAGTCATGTAGTTACTAGATAATACAAGGAGCCAATACCTTACCATGGATATCACTGTCATACCAAACAAATCCCACTATTCCAAGGCCAACATTACCAATAACTCAACTGCATAATGACCTGAATATACTGCCAGAAAACAACCACAAATTACTATTACATAGTGATTGAATAATATCACAACACTATTACTGAATAAAGATCAATATACAAAGACCATACAATCACCATGTAGTGTTAACTACCAGTGTATGAAGGCTCTATAGACTGTATTTTACCTCCATACAGTGACCGTATAATGGTAGGTGAAATTTTACCACTAGAAACAACAATAAGGGAAATAAAATTCCTGGAAAGAGTTGTAGGTGGGGAGGCAGCAAAATCATAAATGCTGCTAGTTACCTTCAACATAAAAAAAAAAAAAAAAAAAGCTGTGGAAACACAGGAACAATAAAACCCAATTTTTAACCTTTCAAACTATTTACTAAATGAAGGCGAAGTATTCTTATCTTAAGCCTGAATAGCACAATTAATCATTTTGTAGTATATAACGATCTCTGTGCTGCTTATAGGTATATGATTAAAGTCTGAATTTGTCTCTCAATATGGTTTACATGCATTAGTTAAATAATGCCTTTGGTGCCACCTTGTGGCCTTTGTTTGTAAGGTTTCACAAATGTTTATTGTTTCCTGCATTATGGGTAGAAGAAACTAATTTTCACCTCATGTCTGCACAGAGAGGACATCAGCCATCTCATCTCTTCTCTTGTTGAAGCATAGTTGGTAAGTTGTTAGGTTGTGAAAATGTCTAGCTATATCTAGCTTCATAAGCACTGCTAGTACAGTTTAGAACTTGTTGTATGTAGTTATGACAGATTATACTGTGCTGTTATTCAGATAGGCCTGGACATGCTATATCCACCATGTAAAGTATACTGTATTTTTACTTTGCACACTGTTTTTAAGTTTGTTACAAACAGCCTATGTATATTCTAATGTACATTTTTGTTTGTCAGTTTTACTATAATCCTACGTCCTGTTAATAAAGCTACAGACTTCAAACATGGTTGTAATTATTGAAAAGTCAGAAGGCGTTTAGCCGAATGTCGAGCTCCACATAGACCCCGAGGGTACGTGAAGTGGGGGCAGGACAATCTCCAACAATATATAAAGGAAGCTTACAATAAAACTAGGGACGGGAGAATCAAATCTAACGAAGTAGAATTCGTTTAGAATTTCAGGGAAAATTCGATTTTGTCTGAAGGCGAAGTTCATAGCGATTCGCAATAACAAAGCTAAAATGGCCACGAGCACATGGGTAACATGGGGCAGAGAACTACAGTATGGGAGGAAGAAAGGAACACCCTCAATGACATGTGCAGACATGCAGCCAATCAGCAGCCAGACAGCTTCTGTGACATCACAGCCCTATAAATACGGCAGTCAGGTTAAATTCTGCTACCTGTCACTGTCTTCTGTCGACAAGCATCTGGCTGTTGCAGCACTAAATTGCACTCTGTGCAAGTTAATTTAGTTTTTTCAGCTACTGGGGTGAAAGACCTTTGCAAGTGTGTGTCATATACACACCTGTTCCTGAACCAACGTTTTTTTTATTTTGGGATATTTCAATCTGTTCCCCAAGAGTTAATTTATCCTCTGTTTGTTGGGTAATTTGAGTCACATACAGGGTGTGTGTTTCTGCCCCATAGACGCCTGAAATCCATCTCGTTCATTCTGTATTGTATTTTATTTTATACCCAAGGGTTAATTTATCCTTTTTTTCTGGGGTAATTTGCATCAAATCCAGTTTGTGTATTTATCATATACAGACATTTTTATTAAACAGAGTTTTTTGTATTGTAAATTTTTGATCTAACAGTATGTCAGACAGAGAGTCGGCAGGCCCTTCACATGTGAGTGCCAGTGGCACAAATGTTTCTGGAGCAGGCCCAGGTCGCAGCACAGCAAGGGGACATCGCAAAGGGGTGACTCGGCGAGGTCAGAGCTACCGGAGTCATCTAGCGGCCGTGTGTTGACCAAGCGGTTCTTGATTGGTTGACTAGGTCATCCACTTTCTCCTAGATGACATCTGACAACCCCAGCCAAGAGTCGGTGGGTTTGTCAGACACAACCCTTAGTTGGCATGGCCTGGGAGCAGGTCATGGGCTCTCACTTGTCCTCAACCCGCCTCTGTCCCACTCGGTTCCCTCAGCCAGAGGCCGCTGGCTGAGGTCTGGTCTGGGCTCAGCGCCACTATACAGGGAGGACGAACTATTTGAGGACAGTGAGCAGCTACTTGGCAGCAAAGAGGTGGGGCAGACATCTGCTGCTTCTTGCAGTAGGTGGGCAAGTAGTGAGAGTAGCATGGGAGGTTATGTTGGGGGCGGTCAGGCTCTGCACACCGAGACCATTGAGGAGGACAGCAGTGATGGGCAAACACTAATTGATGACGATGTAGCCGATCACATCTGGGAGCCGGGTGAAGCAAGGGCTTCATCATCATCGTCGGGAGAGGAGGGCGGCAGATTACGTGTCAGGCAGCGGCGCAGCCAGGAAACCGGTAGTGTGGCCGGGCATCAGCAGGGTGGCAGCAGTGTGAGGTCGGGAGCCAAATGGCCATGGGGTAGACCACCCGCTTTGCAGGTCCAAGAAAGTAGCGGTGCAGGGGCTCACTGAGGCAGCAGCGGTAGCAGTCAGTCAGTGCGGAGCGTTGGTGATAAAATCACCTACTCAGCAGTGGGGCAGAAAGTGACGCGTGGCCAGGGACCTAATGTTGGCATCACGGCACTGCATCAACATATGCAGCGTCAACATCCAGTGACCTGGGAGAAACATGTCTCAGATGTGATGTTCCATCCTGCCAAACCAACAGTAGCAGCACCCAGTGGCACACATGCCATTTCAGGTAGTCAAGACTTCACCACCTCTGCCAAAGTTAACGGTCTGTCTTTCCCATCATCTACTGGTCCAAATGCTCCTGGTCACTCATGGTGCCTCCAGTCATTTACAGAGGGCAAAGACAGCAGTATGCATCCAAACAACCTAAGGTGCAGGAGCTGACCGTGCTCCTGTCCAAGTTGTTGGTATTGCAGTCCCTCCCTTTCCAAGTGGTGGACTCTGCACCATTCAGAGCACTGATGGCTTGTGCCGAGCTGAGGTGGAGAGTCCCAAGCCATTATTTCTTTTAGAAAAAGGCAGTACCAGCCCTGAATGAATATGTAGAAAAGAAGGTGGGCTAGTCCTTGAGCCTATCGGTGTCTTTCAAAGTGCAAGGCAGAGCGGACGTGTAGAGCTGTAACTACGGTCAGGGACAGTACATGTCCTTTACGGCCCACTGGTTGAGTGTGCTTCCTGCCCAGCCACACCAGCAACTTGGAGAGGAGACGCTGCTTTCTCCTATATGTTGTCAAACTGCTGGTCCTGTGCCAATGTCTGCCTCCTCCTGCTCCATCGCCTCAGCCTCCCCAAGTCTACGTGCTGCTCCATCACACCACATGTGCAGGGCACAGCAGTGTCACACAGTTCTACACCTGGTTTGCCTGGACGAACAAAGTCACACAGGGGAGGAACTGCTCCGCATCATGCAACACGAAATCGATTTGTGGCTTTCTCAGTGACAACTGAAAATTGGAACCATGGTGACAGACAATGGAAGGAACATGGTGTTCGCGCTGCGCCGAGGAAGGCTGAGCCATGCGCCCTGCATGGCGCACGTGTTCAATATGGTTGTCAAACGGTTCCTCAAGTCTTCCACCCATCTGCAAGACATTATAAAATTGGCCAGGAAACTGTGCATGCACTTCATCCATTCCTACAGAGCCAGGCATACCCTCCTTGAGCTGCAGCTGCAGAACGGCCTCCCCCAACATAGGCTGATATGCGACATTTCTACCTGTTGGAATTCCAGCCTCCATATATTGGACCGACTCTATGAACAGAGAAAGGTCATTAATGGTTGCTTGATGATCCAAGTGGACAGTACTCCCCTGTGTAATTTTGATGTCAGCCAGTGACACTTCATGCGTGACACCTGCCATTTGCTCAGGCGCTTTGAGGAGGCCACGTTATTTGTCAGTCGCCAGGACTACGGGATGAATAACTTCATTCCACTGCTTCATGTCTTGGAACAGATGCCACAAAATCTGTCTGGTCAAGGGACTGGAGAAGTGGTGACTACATCTCACGGCCACATGAGTCCGTTGGTGGCTGAACTGGAGGAGGAGGACATTGGAGCACAAGCAATGTCTGGTGAAATTAGTGATTTTTCTACCCAAGGTGACAGGAAAGGAGGAGAAGAAGCAGCCAGAGGAAGTAGAGGGAGATGAGGAAGACGCTGCAGATGATCTAAACACACCATGGCACTATACAGTGGAGATGGAGGCAGGGAGTCCCTCAGAATCACTTGCGCAGATGGCCCACTCTATACTGATTTGCCTGGCTAGAGATAGCCGAATATTCACCATCCGGCAGAGGGATAACTTCTGGCTCTCCACCCTCTTTGACCCCCGCTACCAGTCCAAAATGGGACCAGTCCAAAATGGGAGCCTTTTTTTCACCTGCCGAGAGGGAGGACAAACTCAAGTACTATAGAGAAATCCTATGTAGCCAGTTGGCCGCTGCCTATCTGCACCATTGTCCATCCTCTGACAGGTCTGACCGGGGGATTCCTCAGTGCTCACGTACCACTGCCACGGCTGTTGTGAGGCATGAGGTGGTAGAAGCAGTACCAGCTCCATCAGCAGCAACCTGAGTCTGGAGTCGTTGATGAGCAGCTTCTTTCACCTGCCTAGTGAAAAAGGTAATTACCAGTAACTGCAGAACCTGGAGCAGACCCTGAACCAGCAGGTGGTGACCTACTTGGACAGCACACTGCTCCCCTCCCTACATAGAAGATCTGCTGGAGTACTGGGCAGTCAAACTGGATGTGTGGCAATTTGCCGAGTTTGCACTGGAGAGGCTGTCCTGCCCGGCTAGTAGTGTGGCATAAGAGTGGTTGTTCAGTATGACGGGGGCCATAGTTACCCCAAGGAGAACTCACTTGTCCACCCGAAATGTGGAGAGACTCACCACTTTTGTCAAAATTAATCAGGTGTGGATGGGCCAGGATTTCCACACACCAATGCCTGATACATCAGATTATATCAGAGATGGCACCTCACTAAAACTTTGAGAAATGAGTCTGGATTCTTCTCGCTACCTGCTTCAGCTACTATTCTGATGCTGCCACCTTCCTGATACCACAAATCTGCTGCTGCCATGTCCTCCATCTATCATTTGCCACTCTGTGGCCTACTGATGTTGCTGCCTCCTCCACAATCTGTCATTTGCCACTCTGTGGCCTACTGATGTAGCTGCCAACTCCACAACCAGTCATTGTGCCACTCTGTGGCCTACTGATGTTGCTGCCACCTCCACAAACTTGAAAAAAACTTTGATATTCTTGGTTCACATGTTTTTGATCAAAAAAATGCTTAAGCCACCCATGAACTTACAACGTGATCTCAGGTCGGGTGGTCCTACGCTATCTTTACCTCTCAATAGAGCCAAATTTAGGCCTCTCATTGGGTCAACCGACCTCCATTATCCAGAGAGAAAGAAATTTAAAAAAAAAAAAAAATCAACCTTGCAAGCTGCACTCATATAACAGCCTGTGAAAGTGGGCGGGGGTGCAGGAAACCAAAATGGAGGCATCCCTTCCTCCCTATATAGATTAATAGCAATATATGCCAAATACAACGTATAGTTCTGCACAAAAAACATTTCTGAAAAAACACCTCCACAATCTGTCATTTGCCACTCTGTGGCCTACTGATGTTGCTGCCACCTCCACAAACTGTCATTGTGCCACTTTGTGGCCTACTCATGCTGCTGCCACATCCACAATCTGTCATTTGCCACTCTGTGGCCTACTCATGCTGCTGTCAACTGACCACTGTCTCACTCGACCACCCTGTGGTTTCCTAATGCTGTTTCCACCCTCCACCACTCTATGACGTTGCCACTATTTTTTGGTTTTCCCCTTCTTTTATTCTGTCAGAAGGAATGAAAAAGACAAACACAACCGATTGAAGCCATAAGGCCAGTTGACATGGTCCATTGTTTGCATCAGGATTGTCTGATGATTAGGTAGCCAAAAGCAGGAGTGGAGACAAAACACAGAAGACATGCAAATATCCCATTTACTCGTCATCTCTGTTTTGGATCAACTCCTGTTTGTTTTTGGCTTTAGCAACGCTGATGGATTATTGACCGATTGAAAGCGGAAACTGAGGGATGGAAGGCAGGGCAACATGATCAGTGACGTCAATGCAATATTACTGTTGACATCCTCTCCATAATAATAATAAAAACAAAAAAATATTTGAAACAAAAGCAGCTTGGACCAGCTTGGACCTTATACATGCTTTTAGGTGTGCGAACTATAGCACCTGGTTTTCTGTAAACTGATCTAAAACCTATTACACGAGATGCTCTGTGTCTTTCTTCTTGTTCCCTATATTCCAGCACTGATCTTCTTCTATATACATAATAATAAGAAAGGCACCTCAGTTTCATTGCATTTCTGAATAGAGGCGAGTTGGCTACACTCATGAGTTCCCATAGAAGTGCACGAGGAGGACGGTCGTCAGCATTGGCCTACTCACTATCATGCATGCTCAGCTCAAAGATAGATGTCAGTCTATAAGTTCAGTAGACTTGTAGCAAAGGAAACACAACTTCCCATATTTAGTGACTTGTTATTAAATTTAAAGAGCAGCTATTAGATTGAGCCATACAGGATTTATTGAATTTTGAATTGACAAATGAAACATGCATCATATGACAATAAGTACTTTCGCCAAAGTAATTTAAATATTACACCAACATTCAAATATACACAACAGAGGCAGTTCTTATAATAAAATTGTGTGTTGTGACATGTTAGCTACTTGAAACATTGTACTAATCCCCATTGTTTTCTAAATATTTATTTTAGACTATGGATATCATCCCTATAGTTTAGTACTACATAACAGGAGAATTGCTGAACAAATAACTTGAGAAAAAAACAAAAAAGGAAATTTTCCACGTTTCAGCATGCTCGGATTAGCTCACAGGGAAATAGAGGAAAGCCCCGTTGGGCCCTCGAGCATGCTAGACCTGAGGATGTTTTTAAACTGTATATGCATCCTTGGAGAGGCAGAAAAGCAGAGAAAGACAGACAAAGAGCAAGAGGCAGAGTATAGGAAGCATGTACAGTAATTTACAGTAGTTATAGGATGGGCCCCTAAAATAAACTCCACCGGCGGGCCCAGGAAAAGTTCAACTGGTGTTCCCCTACTATCACTTCTACATGTGGGCCCTTGGTATCCCAGTCCGATACTGCATTTCAGTATAGAAAGACTGCCAGAAGAAGAAATAATCCAGCAATTTTGATTAAATTCGACAGGAATCAAATAGTCCTACCAGAATTTGCACAACAAATTAGTCACCAAAACTCAATGATCACATCCAATCCATACAAAAGCAAAAATGCTAAGTGCATTGTATTACCTGGCATCTGGATCTTCAATCTAGATTCAAAGTTGTGTAGGCGCACGTTTTGGGATGATGCAAATGATTAGTGTTGAGCGATTACGTTGGCTATCGACATCGGGGCGGATAGTCGATAGTCGGCCCACCATGATAAGGTTTTTCGATAGTGAGCAGTCGATTATGAGCGCTGACATAAAGTCTATGGGGATGAGCGAGCAACAACACCTTATTCATACACCCAAACAGGGCTGGAGAAGAGCTGGAATTAACAGCCACAACCGTAAATGGATACGTGCTACATTTAGGCACAACACTTAGCTATAAAACCACAGATAAAAAAGTACACACCATTCCCTATCCTCTCTTGTACAACAAGCATGACCCATAAACCTGCATCACCCAACAAATTTAAAAATTGCCAGAAGCAGTATTGATTTGAACCATCATTTTACTTGGACTGTTGACATTGATATCCCTGTCCTGGAACGAGCATGACCCTAAAAACCTGCATGACCCACAGATTAACAAGTGCCGGAGAAAGTAGTTTTGAACCACCATTTTAGTTGAAACTGGACATTGACAAACCCTGTCCTGGACGCAGCATGGCCCTTTAACCTGTTGACCACAAAATTTAAAAAAGTGCGGAAAAACAAGGCGTCTTTCAACCACCATTATTAGTTTCACTGGACAATGACTAGAAACTGTCTGGACCGCAGCTATGACCATTAACCTGTCTGACTGAGGGATTATAAAGAGCCGGAAAAAGGAGTCTTTCAAAACCACCATTTTAGTTGCAACTGGACATTGTCAAACCCTGTCCTGGACGCAGCATGACCCTTAAACCTGTCTGACCCACAGATAAAAAAGTGCCGGTAAAAGGAGTTTCAACCACCATTGTTAGTGAACTGGCATTGACTATACCTGTCCTGTGCACAAGCATGACCAGGGCCGGAGTTACCGTGGGTGCGGTGTGTGGAGCCCAGGCTGGGGTCTGTATCTATTAAACACGCAGGTTAAAATGCCCCTGATGAGCAGCAACGAAAAAACTGTCGTGCTGAGCAGAGTGCGGAGGGAAGTGTGAGAACGCCAGCCTTTCCTCAGTTTACACAGTCAAAGGACCTGGGTAGCGCTTGCACCCTCCGTATGAGTGCGGACCAATTGAGCTTCCCTGGAAATACTGGTGGGTTAACGCTTCCTGTCAACCCAGGTGTTCTGTCTTTGGTTCTCTGTCCATGCTCCATACCCATGTCCTTGAATAACTACATCTGGTCAAGTTTTCCGTACCTCCCTTGTAACCAATCTGAGGATTTTTTTTTACAGCATTTTGTACATGCAAGTTTTTTAGGAGTTTAATTATAGAAACACCATTTTTTTTAAAATCGGATGGAATCCCACCATGTCTTTGTTCTCTTTCTTTAATTGTATTTTAAATGGGTTGTCTCAATACAGGGATTGATAGCTATGTTAAAGATCTGCAAAAACAAGTCATTTTGCAATATGTGTCCATTACAGTGTCCTACCTATGCCTGTTTGGACAGACCATCCACCTTGAGGCTCTCTTGACAATTGTGGAAGAACAAATGATCTGTTAGAAACAAATTTTTTTTTTTATAATAGGACCTGTAGTATTGCTGCATTTCAAGCAAAATGCCCCCAAAACTTCAAAGGCATGACCTTGAGCCACTTTGGACAATTGTGAAGAACAAATGTCTGTTTAGAAACAACATTTTTTTTTATAATGAGGACCTGTCGTATTGTTGGGCATTTCAAAGCAGCATGACCCAAAAAAATTATAAAAATGACTTCTCAGCCACCGTTAAAAATCTGTGAGGGGAGACATGCCACTTAGAAGCACATTTCTTGTTCCAAGGGACTATGGATTATTGCTGTATCTCACAGCTACATGACCCCAAAAAATTATAAGTATTGATTTCTCAGCCACTATTAAAAATTGTGATGGAGACATGCCACTTAAAGCACATTTCTGTTCAAAGACCATAATTATTGCTGTATCTCACAGCAACATGACCTCAAAACCATTGACATGCGAAAACTTCTTAAGATAAAGTGAGTATATGGAATACGCGGTGTGTGCATAAAAAACCTTGCTGTCTTTTACAGTCTTCACAGCGAAACCAGCAAAATGAAACTGTTGGGAAAAGAGAATAAAATTTTTTCAAGAGGGACCATTTCTGTTGAAGAGGAAAAAATGTGAAAGTAGACCGGCACCTTTATCGGTGACCTCGGGCAATTGGGCCCACAACATCATCAGAGATCCATG
The DNA here is from genome assembly GCA_025379985.1 of Phyllomedusa bahiana. Classification (NCBI taxonomy): domain Eukaryota; kingdom Metazoa; phylum Chordata; class Amphibia; order Anura; family Hylidae; genus Phyllomedusa; species Phyllomedusa bahiana. The sequence continues at coordinate 67,278 of JAODAL010005110.1, read as the reverse complement.
CATGATTCATCTTGATGAAAGTCAAACGAATCCTCATTATCTGTTGGAAAGCCGGCTGCGTTTGTCTGTAATGACTCCGCCAGCTGTGCTGAAGGTCCCCCCCTGCTCTGATATTGACGTGGTGCTGGGCAGGAACAACACCTCGATGGCGTGATGAGCCAGCTGGGCCATTTGTCCATTTTGTATACCATAAGTCTATTGGGTCCGGAACACATACAAAAAAACATCGGTGTTGAGACGCAGATAGTGGGTGCACCATGATTTTAAGCTGATTCGGTTGTGTTGGATGTTGTGCCCTGCATTGCGTGCGTTGGTGAGGTGGTAAACAAAGATTGCCAGAGGTCACCCATTAGGCTTCTGCCACCTTGCCTGCTGCTTGCCGCTACGGTACTTGGCACTCTACTGTGTCACGTCGCGGCTGTTGTTCCACGTGACTTTTGTGGGAACGTTGAGCAGACGCAACCAGATGTCTCCAATTGTTTCAGGTGTCCAACGATCGTTTTCCAGAACTAAGATCACCACAATGGATCATACAGACAAGGGCATGTTGTCCGCACTGACCATTTTGTGGCTTCTTCAAAACTGGCAAGGATGGTTGAGAGTCTTTCACCTGCTCCACTTCGGTGGTCAACATCCCCGAGGTCCGCACCGCTGCCTTGTCAGGCCACTGTTACTTCGTACTGTGTAAATGGCAGTGCGCTGCTGCCACAACGCTGGAGCATGTGGAGGGTGGGTAATTCCCAGGTGTGTTGTTGGCCCGTTCAACAATGAGACGGTTGGAGGGGAGGCCGAGTGACGGCTGCACGCAGCCAGGCGGGACGACAGCAGGGTTTGCGAACGGCGGCAAGTGCGAACTTAGCTTCGAGCCTTACTCAGCAGGCAGTCCAGACCGGGTTGCTCTTAGAAATTTCTGGACGGACAAGGTTCATGACATGTGCCAGGCAAGGGATGTGCTCCAGTCGAGATCTTAAGGGCGGCCAGCAGATTTCGCCCGTTATCGCACCACCACCTGCCGGGCACAAGGTTCTTGGCACCCAGCCAGCGCTCGGTCTCGTGCGGAGAGCCGTCCACTAGCTCCTGACCTGTGTCGTGGACGGTCTCCAGACAGATTAATTTCAACACGGCCTGGTTCTCTGGGCACGTGATGCCATCCAGAGGACCTTGGGGGAAAGAAACCCTGCACCATCCTGCCGGTTTTTTTGAAGAGCGTGCGCGTGCTGGAAGCACCGCACCCCCAGGGACATCCACCCAGCTCCACCCAGTGAGCTGTCACAGAGATATGCGGCCTTGGCCGTGCTTACTAGTCATGTGTCGTGGTTCAGATGGACTTTTGCCGGCACAGATGCAGACAACCGCTTGAAATTTAGATGTACACCGTGGCTGGCCAGGGCAGGGGACTGGCTTTTCTGGCATAGAAATGCTCATGCCTCGGCATTGGTATTGGGGTCAGGCAAGGGCCATGCCGTGGGCGGAATCCCATCTGTGTCCACCAGACGGAAAGGCAACATTTCCAAGGCAAAATAGCCTTGGCAATGCCGACATTCAGGCTTTTGCTTTGGGGTGGTTTGGTGTTAAAGTGTTTCCTTCTGCCTCCCAAACCTGGAAGTACAGAAGGGATGGCTGCTAGGACTGGCCACTGTACGGCGTTGCAGGTCGTCAAACTGGCGGAAGGAGAAGGGATAGTGGGCTCTGGTGGTGCTGGTGGTAAATCGGGGGGTAGGCGACGGTGGAGCTGAAGCAGAGGCTGATCCCCTGATCTTGGACTCTGCGAGACAGCCATGGGCTGCTGAGGAAACGCTTTGGTGGTGGGGGAGGTGGAGGAGGCGGAGACAGAGGGTGTGACAGTGGTTGGAGGCCGCGTCGGTCTGGCCTTTTTTTGGCCAAGTGTGGCCTCCATTTCACTCATGATTCGCTGCATGTGACTAGACCCATGTGGGTGGGTTTAACCACCTAAAGGGTATTGGCCTGACCTTATGCGTTTATGGCAAAGCGGCATATGCATCGCTGGGTGAATCAGAGGCTTGGGTCAAAGAAGCCCCAGGCTTGAGATGTCCTGGACCTTTTGACGGCGATAAGTGGGAGGGGGTTGCGCCTGACCGGTGGGGCTGGCGGAAATCATATCCAGCGGACTTCTGCGACCGCCCTCTCCCTTTGTGATGCGGAACCCGTACTGACATACCCCATCGTCTTTCCTCCTCGTCCAGTGATTGAAGCGCTCGCAAGCAAATTCTGCTGACAAGACACGTTGGATCCGCAATGTCGTCATCATTCATCATCAACCAGGTGACTTCGTCGTTCCCTGAATTCTGCATCCAGGAGCTGCGGGCTCAGCAAGAGGGACTGCAAGGCGTTTGCCGGAGACCGCCGGGATTTTTGCGATTGACCGGCTTCCTTCTTTCCTCTCTGATGGGCATCAGTAACTGGGCGTCAGAGCAGAGGATAAAATCATCCTCTTTGGCCTTTGATCTTTTATCATGCTTCTGACCCCAACCGCATTATTTTTGTCAGTCAAAGGAGGTCTTCAGAAAATGTTGGATTATCCACAATGGGCGGGGTACCACGATGTTGACAGTTGGGCTGCTTCATGTGGAACGGATGCTGGTGATGCTGGATGACGCATTTGTGGCTGTGATGGAGGACAAGGAGGTAGTCTGCTGGATGCAAGGTTGCTTTAAACACTGAAGGACAGATTTGCGACGCTGGTCGTTACTAAGATTCACAGGGCCCAGACCCAGCGATGACAGGCCGGACGGTGCTGCAAAACTGATGAATCCGCTGGCATGCGTGTTGTCACCAGCACTGGAAGGAGCACCTTCTCTCAGTACCTCTACCGCCATGGTCTACCCCCCGTTGATCCGCTTACCACCTGATTGCGCTCCATGTTCAGAAAATATAAAATTATGAGAAGGGTATGGAGAGTTTGGAAGTCCTTTTAGTAAAAGACCGGCAAAAGATCCCTCGCCCTACTTCTTCGCCAAATCCCCTGACAAATCAAAACAAAAATGGCTGCATTCAATATAACTGCCAAAGTTGATCTATCAAGTCACGAAGCTTGGCCTTGCCGCCAAAGTGAAAAAATACACGTATCTGAAATGTAGCTCGGATAATAAAGGTTATTTTTTTGGCACCATCATTCACTTGTGGGTGACTAAAAAATTGCCGCAGTGCCAGTATTCACATTTTAAGTGCAAGGTTGCCTCAAGAACATAGCTGGGTAGTGCGCCAAGTCAAAAACTGTATCTGTAAAAGTTATTCGGATCTTACAAGGTAGTTTTGGCCCGATCAACCTGTGTTTGTGCTTACTTGCTGATTCTAATTTTAAGTACAAGGTTGGATATATCAAACAAAGGTGAATGGGCAAAATTGAAAATGAAACCTATCTGAAATGTATACTGATAATCAACGTGGAGTTTTGCACCTAACAAAGAGACCTGCAGTTACTAGAAAAGATGTGTATCCTATAAGTTCAGTTCTGCCATTATCCAGGAAAATATTTTCAATAGAAACTTTATAATTACAGCTATTGCAATGTCTACACTAAGTCTTGGTGAACTTTATTCAGTATTCGTTATCGAGCTTGCTGTGTTCGTCCGCGGGGGCCCCCCCCCTCCCCGTCCCCCCCGTGAATTGCACAGCGGTAGATGCTCCTTTAAAATTCTCTACCTAACTATATAAAATCTTCCAATCTCGAATCTACTAAATTGTACGGATTCACGCTAATGAGTAGAGGTTTCTCTGTGAAGAATATAATATTTCGCTGAGTGTTGGGACACCAAGAGAGCGCACGTCTTCTGCTCTGAGACGATGAGAGACACTGAGGCTCTGAACAGGAAACGCTGTTCTATGTAAAACGATAGGTCATGTGATTTTTCCAGCCAATCGCAACCATAACACATCCCAGTCATGACGTCGCGCACACATCTCACCCTGCTCTTATTCTGCAATCTGATTTGTGCCCCAAAAATTACATGAGAGCGGCAAAAAAGGCGGCGATCTTATAGATGATGCACAGATTTTAACTAAATTTTGCATGATTGAAAAATCTGATCACCATAAAAACTGTGCCGATTTCAACTTTGTCAATAATAATCGCTCAACACTACAAATTATGTTTTGCAGAACTTTCCATCAAGTAGCCAATAAGATAAATAAATTAGCACCTAATTACACCAAGTTACTTAATTACATACAATTTCCACAAACTCATGAAGAACATGCAAAAAATAAAGATTTTTTTTTATTAAATTGCCCATATGCCAAATGTGATTGGCCTAATTGATTGCACACATAAAGCCGTCAGACCACCAGCCCTATGTGAGCAAATCTATCAGAAGTGTCAGTTGTATCCATCTATTAATGTGCAGATGACTGTAGACTGTAAACAGTATCTCTCTGATTTAGTCAGTAATTTTTCATACATGATACTAACCCACAGAGTTGATCAGTCAGGCTCCACTATATACATATTTGGTATATACATGTTCCTGGAAAGTCTGAGAGACTCACGGAAAAAGGGGAATCTCTTAGACACCTGCATTAGACAAAACAGTTGGCAAATCTCTGACACCTGCATCATCCGCTGCAGAAGCCAGATGTCATGTCCAGCTAAGCTCCTGCTGCAACGGTTGGGATCTGAATTTCCTTGGATCCCACCTGCTTAACCCCTTAGTTGCTGTGGTCAATAGTGACTGTGACATCTTGATGGTTGATCGTGGGAAATAAAATGAACACAAAACCGTTGATTAGACAGTCGCATATATCCAAAAATTGTACCAATAAAACAACACTACTGCCCATAAAAATGAGTCCTCACACAGCTCTGTAGACAGAAGAATATCAAAAGGTATTGATGTTAGAAGATGGCACTACAAAGCACATAAAAAAGCTAATGTAGTAGTAAAACATAACAAAAACTATATAGTTTTGTTATTGCTGGTATTATTCTGCAGAATAACAAAACATGTAATTTATAATTATACTGCTCAGTGATCTCCACAAAAAATGAACCACTCACGGCGGCCCCCCCCCCCCCCCCCAAAAAAAAAAAAAAGACAACTATGTTGGGCGAAAGGAGGGAGAAAAAAATAAACATGATGTCCACAAGCATTGCTATGGAGGGAAGGGGTTAATGAAAAAAAAAAATAGTGTCCTATCCACAGATGAGTTCTGCCAGCATTACTGCAGAGGTTACAGGGGTGGGTGGTCAGCCTGTCAGTGCTCAGACCAAACGAAAGGTGGAGAAGCGAAAGGTCTCTAACATCCAACAGCTCTGTGTTATCGTCATTGAGGAGTGGATGAAGATTCTAGTGGCTGCAACCGGTGAAGCTCTAGTGACCTCCATGCCCAAGAGAGTTAAAGCAGTGCTGGAAAATAATGGTGGCTACACAAAATATGGACACTTTGGGCAAATTTGTCCATTTTCACATAGGGGTGTACTCACTTTTCTTGCCAGCGGTTTAGACATTGATGGCTGTGTGCAGAGTTATTTTGAGGGCACACCAAATTTATACTGTTATACAAGCTGTACACTGATACAGCTTTACATTGTATCAAAGTGTCATAACTGCAGTGTTGTCCCATGAAAAGAATAATATTATATTTACAAAAATGTGAGAGGGGTGTAATCACTTTTGTGAGTTACTGAATAGAGATGAGCGAATAGCAAAATGTTCGAGTTGAACTTCAAACGTTAGTGATGTTTGGTTCGAGGTTCGACCTCGAACCTCATTAAAGTCAATGGGAAAAGATGTTCAGATTAGTGAAGAAAATTTTGCTCTAAGAGTGACAGAAAAAAATTGAGAGGCTAAAATACTTCATTCCTTTCAATGGCTAACCAAAAAGATGAGGACTGCTTGCAAGCAGTGGCGTAGCTATGGGAGGTGCAGCGGTAGCAGCTGCTATGGGACCCTGCATTTTGAGGGGGCACAAAAGCCCCTTTGACCACATAAGACACCTGTATTGGAAATGACACATGGTAACTGGCCGGGGTGCCAATAGGGCAGTACGGGAAGTACTCCTGTCAGGGGCCCTAATCAAAATGGGCAATACAATACATGGAAACCTCCAAAAAAGCATTTATGCTATCTACAATATATGAAAAAACTTTGAGATTCTTAGTTCACATGTTTTTGATCAAAAAATGCTTAAGCCACCCCCGGCTTCAACAGGATCTCAAAGCAGGTGGTCCTACTCTATTCTTGCCTCTCACTAGAGTCATACAGACTTCTCATTGGGTCAAAAAACCTCCATAATCCAGAGAGAAAAAATAAAAAAAGAACCAGCATTGCTAGCATAGTGCACCAATATAACAGCCTGTGGAAGTGGGTGGGGTGCAGGAAACCAAAATGGAAGCATTCATTCCTTCCTATATAGGTTAAAAGCAATATGTGCCAAATACAACGTATAGTTCTGCACAAAAAAAACATCTCTGAAAAAACACAATGCGAACCTGGGTGCCAGTGGCATGGTTGCGGCACATATATACATACACGCACTCCAATATCAGCGGCACCCCACAGCAAAAAGGGCAATACTAGTGTTGAGCGATTTTTATCGACAAAGTTGAAATCGGCAAGGTTTTTATGGTGATCGAAATTTTCAGATCATGTGATAATTAAGGTTAAAATCTGTGCATCATCTATTAAGATCGCGCCTTTTTCGGCGCTTCCTGTAATTTTGGCGGCCAGCAAATCAGATTACAGAATAGAGTAGAGTGAGATGTGTGTGCGACGTCATGACTGGGATGTGTAGGGTTGCGATTGGCTGGAAAAATCACATGACCTCGTTTTACATAGAACAGCGTTTCCTGTTTCAGCCTCAGTGTCTCTCAGCGTCTCATAGGGATAGGACCTGCGCTCTGCCTGTGGCCAAACAGCTCAGCGAAATTAGTCTATTTCTGCACAGAGAAACCTCTACTATTAGCTGTGATCCTTCCAATTTAGTTAGATTAGAGATTGAAGATTTTATGTAGTTTAGCTAGAGAATTTTAAAGCAGCATCTACCGCTGTAAAGTCACGGGGTGAGCGGGGGTGGGGGGAGGCCCGCCGGCGAACACAGACAAGCTCTATCTATAAAGAACACTGGATAAAGTTCACCATGACTTAGGGCGACATGTATGAAGGGGCTTTACGCCGTGTTTTTCTGGCGTACACTGCGCCTCCCAGCCCGAATCCCGCTGTCGGACGCAGCGTTCGGCACTTTCGGCTGCGGTCCGCATGAAGGGGTGGGCAGAGGGCGGGCAGTGGGCGCGGTGTAGGCGTTCCGGGGCGGGACGCGGCGCGCTCGTATAGTCCGAGGCATGTACCATCGCGCTCGCCAAATCGCGGCGCTCGGCAGCTCCGACAAGCAGGCTCCTGGGTTTTTTTTTTGGGTCTAAATCATCATCCCGTCGGCAGTGTCGAAAGTGGAGATGAGCTAGGAGATATAGACGAACATTGCGAGGAAGCGGATTGTAGGATATATGATCGTCGAAAGTGTCTCGGCGCTCCGCTCCGTGCGAAGCAGGAGTATGAATAGGAAAAAATCGGCCTTTATAAAGCGGAAAACAGTGTCTGACGAGAGCTGCACGTAAAAAATACACATAATAGAAAAAAAAGAAATCACTGTTCCAAAACTCGAGAACGGCCACATTATCAACAAATATGATATTTGCAAATTGCTGGGGAAGGGGAAATACTGTAATTCGCAAATCTGTATAACCTATTGTACTCATTTGAGTCGGCAGAAAAAACGGCCAATCAGTAGGGAGCGAAAGTGACATTTAAAAGATATTGGGGAAGAATTGACCAATCAATATCCCGGCGTGAAATTCATAATACAGTAAAAATTGCTGAAAAGAGTGATTGTCTGAGCTAGCGGTTGGGGAGTGGTTCGGCTAGCTCTGCCAGAATCAGTATAGGAGCACAATTAGTCCTTCGAATTTCTAAGGCTAGGGGAAGTGTTAGGAACCAGATCAGGAATCCAGGGCGGGATAATTCAAATTTCAGTAAATATCAGCTAAAAAACAGCTTGATTGGACTGGAGCTAGCCGAGACCACGCTAGCTACAGCCAATCAGCTCCTTTTCAGCATTTGATACGGATATATTTCCTTAGGGAAGTCACACTCCTGGATCTGATGCACGGTTGCGGAGCGCCGAGGGACTTCTGTCGCGATCTACTCGATCGCTTCCTCGCATGTTCCCGATCCTGCTTCACTTCGCCTCGGATGGAGGATTTAGACCAAAAATGTTAGAACGCCTTTTAAAAAGGCGATTTTTGGCATTCATAATCGCACCGACATCTGGAAATTGATTTCTCGCGCTCCCCAGCTGTCTCGCATTCGGTAACACAGGTTCTCGGCGCTCAGTCTGCACGGCGCTAAGTATCGACAAGGCACCCCTCACCTGGCGAGGGGGCGGTAGACATTTTTACTTTACGATGTATGAGTGACACCTTCCTCGGACGGCGGGAAAAGCTAGAGTCGCATGAGCGCACGCCACGAGCGCCCATGGTGTCCCCGCAATTACTTCTGCTCGTGCATACTCGGCTTGGCGATTTATCGATGGCCGCGGCGGACTTTACATGATATGTATGAGCGCGCCGCAGGCGACATAAATCTGGCGCAGATTCGGCGGAAAACTGGAGGGAAAAAACGGCGCCTACGCCCGGCGGAAAGTGATTCATTAACATGGGCCCCTTAGTGTGGACATTGCCACTGGCAATATCTTTATTATTAACAGTTTGCTATTGAAATATTTCCTGGTTATGGGCAGCACTGAATTTATATTGGGATACAATCCTTTTAGTAACTGCAGGTCTCTTTGTTAGGGTGCAAAAAACTCTACTTTTATTTATCGTTTACATTTCAGATAGGTGTTCAATTTTACCCATTCCACCTGTGTTGATATATCCCCTTGCAGTTAAATACAATCAGCAATTTGTAGTTAGAAGGTTGTTCGTTGCCAAAAATACTGTTGTATAAACGAAAACATAACAGGATACGTGTTTTTTGACTATGCGCACCCAGCTTTGTTCATACGATCTGACGCGCTTCCACGTAAATCTTTAAAAAACAGCAATTTCTATGTCACCAAGTGTGAAATTGAAAGTGCAATAAAAATACCGTGTATATAGGGAAAACATAACAGATTACGTGTTTTTTGACTTTTGCGCGCCCCAGCTTTGTTCGATTACGCCAGCATCCACGTAAATCTGTAAAACCAGCAATTATATAGTCAACCACAGGTGAATTGAAAGGTGCAAAAATACCGTTTTGTATTATACGAAAACTTATAACAGATACGTGTTTTTGACTTTTGCGCAACCCAGCTTTGTTCATTGACGCAGCTTCACGTAAATCTTAAAAGCAATTCTTATAGTCACCACAGGTGAATTGAAAGGTGCAAAAAACACCGTTGTATTATACGAAAACATAAACAGATACGTGTTTTTTGACTTTTTGCGCACCCAGCTTTGTCTATTGACGCAGACATCCGCGTAAATCTTATAAAAACAGCAATTCTATAGTCATCCCAGGTGATTGAAAGGTGCAAAAAAATACCGGGTATTTTACGAAAACAAAACAGATACTGTTTTTTGACTTTTTGCGCACCAGCTTGTTCATGAAGCAGCTTCCACGTAAATCTTAAAACAGCAATTCTGATAGTCACCACAGGTGAAATTGAAAGGTGCAAAAGATACCGTTGTATTATACGAAAAAACATAACAGATTGTGTTTTTTTTTGACTTTTGCGCACCAGCTTGTTCAATGACGCAGCCTTCACACCGTAAAATCTTAAACAGCATTTCTAAGTCACCACAGGTGAATTGAAAGGTTGCAAAAAAAAATACACATGTTGTATTATACGAAAAAACATAACAGATTCGTGTTTTTTGATTTTGCCCAGTCCCAGATTTGTTGATAGACATTGCAGTTTAAATTTTGAATCCAGCAATTTTGTTTTGATTAGAGGGATTTGAGAATAGCTGTGATTTGCCGTCTTTTAATAAGAGACTTTCAAAAAACTATTCAATCCCTTCTCAAATTTTTAGATTTCTGAATATGGACGCGAAAATGCAGGTGGTAAGCGAGCAAAGAGGGGGTTAGCAACATGGAAGGTTAGTGGTAGGACGAGAAGGTGACTCCTTCCAGTGCTGGCGACAACACGCATGCCAGCGGATCGTCGGTTGCAGGGGACCGTACAGGCCTGTCATCGCTGGGTCAGGGCCCTGTGAATCTAAAGTACAAACATCGTCGCCAATCTGTCCTTCAGTGGTTAATGCAACCTGCATCTAGCAGTGTACCTCACCTCGTCCTCACAGTCCTGCACCAAATGTCGTCGATCAGCATCGTTCCAAACATGAAGAGCCCAAATGTCAATCGGTGTACCCACCACTGTGAATAATACCCATTGTCTGAAGACCTCTTTGATGAACAAAATTGCGTTTGGGGGTCAGGAAGGCATGTTATTTAGAAAGATCAAGGGAGATTTAGTATGCTCTGACGCCCAGTTCACTGATGCCATCAGAGGAGGTGAAGGAAAGCCGGTCAATCGGCAAAAATCCGGGTGGTCTGGCACACACCTTGCAGTGCTTTCGATTGTAGCCGAAGCTACTGGTGCAGGAAAGTCAGGACGACAAGTCACCTGGTTGATGATGATGTTGATGACGACATTGCGGATCTCATGGTCTTTTCCGCAGAATTTGCTGGCGTGGCTTCATCGGTGGAAGAGGAGGAAGACGATGGGTGAGTGTCTATACGGGTCACGCCACAAAAAGGGATGTGGGCTGGGTAGCAGAAGTCCGATGATTTGATTCCGCAGCCTCGGTCAGCGCAAGACCCCCGCTCTCGCTTTCGCGTCAAAAAGGTCCTCCTGACCTCTCAAGCCTGGGCCTTCTTTGAGCAAGCCTTTTGATTCACCCAGCGATGTCCATATTGCCCCTTTGCCGGTAAACGCATAAATAGAGGCAAGAACTTTCAATTAAAGTGGTTACCACCACCAACATGTCTAGTCACATGCAGCGAATGCATGAGTTGAAAATGGAGGGAAAATCTTGGCCTAAAAAAGGCCAGACCGAAGCCGGGCCTCCACCAACTGGGGTTGTCACACCCTCCTGTCTCCGGCCTCATCTCCTCCGCCTCCACCAACAGCGTCCTCAGCTGCCCATGTCTCTCAGAGTCAATGATCAGGGTTCAGCCTGCTCCGCTTCAGCTTCACCAACGATCCGAGTAACACCAGACCACCAGAGGACATTTTACCCATCTCCTTCCGCCAGTTTGATCTACCTGCACGCCGTTCAGTGGCCAGTTTTTTAGCAGCCAGCTTCTGTTCTTTCCTGGTTTGGGGTGCAGAAGAAACACTTTAACTCAAAACCCATGCCCAAAGCCTCAAAAGCCTGAATGTCGGCTTTGCTAGGCTATTTGGCCTTGGAAATGTGTTGCCTTTCCGTTCTGGTGGACTCAGATGGGTTCTGCAATGTCATGGCCTCGCGCTGCCCCCAATACCAGATTGCCGAGCAGGGAATTTCTTTGGCCAGAAAAAGCCGTCCATGCCCTGGGACCAGCCCACGTGTCATCTAAAATTTCAAGCGCGTTGTCAGCATCTGTGGCGGAAAAGTTCCATCTCACCACCGACACATGGACTAGTAAGCACGGCAAAGCCGCTATATCTCTGTGACAGCTCACTGGGTGAGCTGTCGTGGATGTCTCTGGGGGTGACGGTGGCTCTCAGGCTTGGCGCACGCTCTTCCAATACCGCAGGGAAGGTGCAGGGCTCTTTCACCCAAGGTCTCCTCTGGTGGCATCACGTGCCCAGAGACACCAGGCGTGTTGGAAATTAATCTGCCTTGGAGACCGTCCCACACACAGGTCGTGAGCTGTGGACGGCTCTCCGCAACGTGGACCGAGCGATGGCCTGGGTGATAGAACCTTGTGCCAGGCAAGGTGGTGTGCGCATAACGGGCGAAATCTGCTGGCCCGCCCTTAAAGATCGGTAGGCTGGAGCACATACCTTTGCCTGGCATACATTTCATGAACCTTGTCGTCCCAGAAATTTCTAAAGAGCTACCCGGGTCTGGACTGCCTGCTGAGAAGGCTCGAGGTCTGAGTTGCCACTTCGCCGTTCGCACCCTGCTTGTCCCGCCTGGCTGCGGTTGCAGGTCAGCTCGGCCTCCCCGTCAAACCATTCATTGTTGACGTGGGCAACATGCTGGATTTCCACCTCCAAATGCTCAGCGATTGTGGGAGCAGCGCAATGCCAATTACGCAGGTACGAAGTGACACATGCATGACAAGCAGCGGTGCAGACCTCGGGGTGTTGAGCCACCGAGAGATGAGGCAGGTGAAAAGAGCTCTGCACATCCTTGCCAGTTTTGAGAAGCACACCAAAAATGGTCAGTGCGGACGATGCCCTTGTCAGCATGAGATTGTGGTGATTCTTAGTTCTGGAACGATCGTGGAAACTCTGAAAATCAGGTCCCGCCAGGAGGAGGAGGAGACGGACACAGATAGCAGACACGGAGCCTTTACTCTCCGTCAAATCCACTAAGGCCCGACAGTTTTCTTCAATTTTTTCGGTGTTCATTAGGCAGTGTTTCAGGGTCCAGAGCTAGTGCAAGGCGGCACCCTCAGTTCAGGGTGCATCATCTGAGGCAAGTAAGGGCTGTGGTTGAAAGCTGTGCCTGAGGGAGGCGGAGGTAGGAGGAGGAGGTATCTCCTAGACACCGACTCGTCCACTGCCTTAGAGAAAGAGGTTGGCTTGCATTTGAGGAAGATGAGGAAGATGAGAGTTTGCTAGTGCCCACTCAACCCACGAGGCTTGGGAACTCAAGGCTCCTTCTCTCACATAAGTGCTTGGATGCTCCATTTCCTACAAACATGATCTCGCATTAAGGCACATCAAATTGAACACAGTCTATGGGTGGACACCTCATGGATCCCCGGTACAAACTATAATCAGCACTTTCCTTCCACACACGCCAAAATAGTGAGTAAAATTGCAGGATATGGATACCTTGCTGATTGATCCAACTGGAGACATCTGTTGCGTCTGCTTTCACGTTCTCAAAATGTACGATGGAACACTCCAGCGTCGTGACAGCCAGTAGGAGTGCCAAGTAAGCCATTTCGGCAGCAGCGGCAGCTGGCAGGGCAAGATGGCAGAAGCCTAATGGGTGACCTCTGGCATCTTTATTTTTACACCTCACAACGCATGCAATGCAGGCCACAGATACAACACCAAGTGACTCGCTTAAGATCATGGTAGCACACTTTCTGCTCTAAACACCGATGTTTTTGTATGTGTTCGGGAACCAATAGGACTTCTGGGTATCCAAAAAGGACGATTGGCCCAAGCTGGCTCGCCACGCCCTAGAGGTGTTGCTCTTGCCAAGCAGCCAGCGTCATATCTGAGCGGACTTCAGCACAGCGGAGGAGTCATTACAGACAAAAGCATCCGGCTTTCTCAGATAATGTGGATAGTTTGACTTTCATCAGATAAATCAGGGGCATGGAATCTCTGATATGTTGTGGCCCCAATTGCCGAGGTCACCGATTTTAGTTGCTGGTCTACTTCAACATTCCTCTCAAACAGAAATGGTCCTCTTGAAAAACTTATTTTTTAAAATGTCATTTCTTACTCCAATTTTTTTTCTCAATCCCAACAGTTCTATTATGGCTGGTTTTGCTGTGTGAAACTAAAAGACACCAGGTTTCATGACAATAACCATATTCCATTTACTAACTTCATCTTAAGAAATTATCACATTGTCAATGGAATTGGGGTCAAGTTGCATCACAATTTTTAAAAGTGGCTGAGAAGTCATCTTTCTAATTTTATGGGGTCATGTTGCTGGTGAGATACAGCAATAATCCTTGTCCTTTGGAAAACAGAAATGTGGCTTTAAGTGGCATTTCTCCTTCACAATTTTTACAGTGGCTGAGAAGTCATTTTTTATAATTTTTTTGGGTTATGCTGCTTTGAAATGCAACAATACTAAGTTTCTATTCTAAAAATTGTTGTTTCTAATAGACATTTGTTCTTCTCAAATTGTCTAAAGTGGGATCATGGGTCATGTTTGAATTTTTGGGGGCACATTTTGCTTTGACATGCAGCTATACTACTCGGGTCCTATTCTAAAAAAATGTTGTTTTATAACAGACATTTGGTTTCTTCACACAATTGTCAAGAGTGGCTCAAGGGTGTTGGTGCTGTCAGAAAACAGGAATAGGTAGGACCTGTTAATGGGAACATATTGCAAAATGACTTGTTTGTTGCAAGATCTTTAACATAGCTATCAATCCCTTTATTGAGGACAACCCATTTATACAATTAAAAAAAGAGAGAAACCAAAGACATGGTGGGATTCCATCCGATTTTAAAGATGTGTTTTCTAGAATTAAAGATACTAAAAAAAACTTGCATGTACAAAATAGCTGTTAAAAAATTTCCTCTGAATTGTACAAGGGAGGTACAGGAAAACTTGACCAGATGTAGGTTATTCAGAGACCATTTCCTCCAGCACGTTGAGTAAAATGAGAAAAAGAATGCCAAGATAAAGGGCACCTGGGTGTAAACAGCGAGACGTTATCCACCAGTATTTCCAAGATGATAGCTCAATTGGTCCAACTCATTACGGAGGGGCAAGGCGCTACCCAGGTATTGACTGTGTACTGAGGAAAGGCTGGAGTTCTCACACTCGCTTCCACACCTCTGCTTCGCACGACAGTTTTCGTTTGCTGCGTCATAGCAGGGCATTTTAACCTTCGTGTTAATAGATGACGGACGCCAGCCTGGCCTCACCGCAACCACTCGTAAATCCGGCCTGGGTCATGCTGTGGCAGGAAGGTATAGTCAATGTCCAGTTAACCTAACATGGTTGTTGAAAGTCTCCTATTTCCGGCATTTTAAATGTGGGGTTCATGCAGGTTTGGGGCTCATGCTGTGGCCCAGGACAGTATAGTCAATGTCCTGTGAACTAAAATGGTGGTTGTAAAGACTCCCTTTTCCGGCACTTTTAAATGTGGGGGTCATGAGGTTTGGGGCTCATGCTGTGGCCAGGACAGGTACTAGTCAATAGAGTCCAGTGAAACTAAAATGGTGGTTGAAAGATCCTTTTTCGGCACTTTTAAATGTGGGGGTTCATGAAGGTTTGGGGCTCATGCTGTGGGCCCAGGACAGGTTTTTGACAATGTCCAGTGAAACTAAAATGTGGTTGAAAGACTCCTTTTTCGGCACTTTTACATTGGGGGTCATGCAGGTTTGGGGCTCATGCTGCGTTCCCAGGAAAGGATATTCAATGTCCAGTTCAAGTGAGATGCGTTGGATCCATTATCATTTGATGATTCGCCGCTTCTGGAATTTTTAATTTGTGGGTGAGCAGGTTAAGGGTCATGCTGTGTACAGACTGGGATAGTGAATGGTGTGTGTTTTTTTTTCTGTGCTTTTATAAACCTAAGTGTGTTTGCCTAAGATTGTAGAACGTATCCATTTGACTGTTGTGGATGTTAATCCAGCTTCTCCTGCCCAGTTTGGGTGTAAGAATAAAGTGTTATTGCTTCTCCCATAGACTTTAATGGTCATCGCTCATAATCGACTGCTCACTATCGAAAAACCTTATCGATGGTGGCCGACTTATCGATATCACACCGATGTCGAATGCCAACGTAATTTCGCTCAACATAGGTAATACAATACAGGGGAAACCTCCAAAGAAGATTTATGCTATCTACAAATATATGAAAAAACTTTGAGATTTCTTAGTTCAATATTTTTGATCAAAAAATGCTTAAGCCCCCTCGGCTTCAACGGAATCTCAAGGCGGGTGGTCCTACTCTATTCTTACCTCTCACTAGAGTCATACAGACTTCTCATTGGGTCAAAAAACCTCCATAATCCAGAGAGAAAAAATAAAAAAAAGCACCAGCCCTGCTAGCATAGTGCACCAATATAACAGCCTGTGGAAGTGGGCGGGGTATGTATATATGTGCTGCAACCATGCCACTGGCACCCAGGTTCGCATTGTGTTTTTTCAGATATGTTTTTTTGTGCAGAACTATACGTTGTATTTGGCACATATTGCTTTTACCTTATAAAGGAAGGAATGAATGCCTCCATTTTGGTTTCCTGCACCCGCCCACTTCCCACAGGCTGTTATATTGGTGGCACTTATGCTAGCAAGGCTGGTGCTTTTTTTATTTTTTCTCTCTGGATTATGGAGACTTTTTGACCCAATGAGAAGTCTGTATGACTCATTTTTAGAGGTAAGAATAGAGTAGGACCACCCGCCTTGAGATCCCATTGAAGCCGGGGGTGGCTTAAGCATTTTTTGATCAAAAACATGTGAACTAAGAATCTCAAAGTTTTTTCATCTAATCAAAATGGGGCCCACTGATATGTTAAAAAAAATTGGAACTAGTGTGGGTGGGGGCCCCATTAGACTTGGCTGTATAGGGCCTTGAAACAGCTAATAGATGACTGATGCCAGCCCTGGTAACGGTAACTAACTACCTAATAGTTAATCTAAATAGCAGCTTTTCCTGTCCAAAAACGGTGATAAAAAAATCTGTGCCTGAATGCAAGCAAGCAGGCAGAGAGCAGTCTGTACAGTACAGAGAGTGAGCTGAAAACGGCGTTCAAAACGCAATAAATTGAAATATATATAACATGGTCATGTGGTTTTAGCAGCCAATTGCCTTACACCTCAGCGATGACTTTTCTGACCCTTTTCTGTGCTTTGTACTGATTAGATGGCTGCCAAAAGCGCAGAAAGGCACTGAAAACTATTAAAATGACGTGCCAAACGCCATGGTGAACTTGAACATTTACTCAAATGAACAGTAAAATGTTCAGTTCGGTTCAAGAAAATCAAGATGTTCGACTCAAACTTAACTTTTCTCGAACGGTTCGATGAACGCTAAAACTGTATACTGTATATACATATTTTTATATAAAAACATATACAGACTTCTCTGCATATCTATATATACACACACATGCAAATATATACACATATACATTCACAATACATTGCTGCTCATGCTCTTGATTGGTGAGTCAGGCTAACGCTGCCCATACACTCAAGATAACTGTGTTTCATTATATTAACAGGTTTCCCTTTTGGACTATGTGTGGATCCATTAGATCTATTTCCTTAATAAAATGGTCAATGAGAGATGCTGTTGGGGAGTTTTATCCAAACAAAGTATTTTTATATTGACAGATACAAAAAAAATTACTTGTTCCAATATGTGAAAATGCCTTTTGTACTACAATGGGCGTCTGTGACATTCTGTGACATTCTAAAGACTGATGGATAGGGTTTGAGTCTACATCAGCAGTATGCTTCAGCCTATCTGGATCATGTAGTAATACATAGCTTAGGCTGGACAACACACCTACTGACAGTATAGGCAGTAACTGGTGACTTTAGAGTGTCAGGATTGACTTCAAACCCCAAGAAATGTAACATTGGTCTGGAAGAAGCAAAGATAACTAGGTTGGATAATTGGGTTACATTCAAGCCACAAATTGAAAAAATTTAAGCAATGCAAAACTGGCCCCAACCAGTAAATAAAAAGAAAGTGAGGGCATTCCTAGGCATTACGAACTACTACAGGTGGTTTATACCCAATTTTGCAGCCATAGTAGTTCTGTTAATTGACCTCACCAAGGGTAAAAGCAGGCTCTGACTGACCCACAGGGGAAACGCCCAGTAGACCCTTCAGCATGGCAGATCTGGAATTTCTTTTAAACTGCATATTCATACTTGGGGGAGACAGAAAGACAGAGGGCGACATGTATGAATCTCACCACGTCGGAGCGCATGTTTCCGCCAGTATTCCAGCGAAATTTGCGCCTGATTTATGCCGGTGCCGAGGTGTGCTCATACATGCGGTGTAAAGTCCGCCGCGCCTCGCCAGTGTGTGGGGCGCAGTGCGGGACTTAGGCGCAGTGCGGGACTGCGCCTAAGATACGCCGCCCGACGTTGTGCGATCATACATGCGGTGTAAAGTCCGCCGCGCCTCGCCAGTGTGTGAGGCGCAGTGAGGGGACTTGGGGGCAGTGCGGGGCTGCGCCTCACATGTAAAGATGTCCGTGCGGGTTGGAGTTTGTATCAAAAATTCGCCTTTATAATGGCGTATAACTTTCTCTGAAAAAGAGCTCATACCTACTAAAAAAATATATAAATAAAACCACTTTCCAAAAATCTAGAACAGCGCTACATCGGGAATTTGGATTTTGAAAATTGCCGGGAAATACAGTAATTCAAATTCTGTAAACTCTTCTCATTGGTCGGCAGAAACCAACCAATCAGAATAGGAGCAACAGTGAGCCATTAAACCCTATGGAGAGGTATGGACCAATCAAAATCAAAGCCGGGACAGTTCAAAATACAGTAAAAATGCAGAAAGAGCTGATTGGTTGAGCTAGCGGGGGCTTGGCAATCCTGGCCAATCAGAATAGGAGCGACAGGGACCCATTATAACCTATGGAGAAATATTGACCAATCAAATTCAAAGGCAGGACAGTTCAAAATACAGTAAAAATGCAGAAAAGAGCTGATTGGTTGAGCTAGCGGGGGCTTGGCAAGCCTGGCCAATCAGAATAGGAGCGACAGGGACCCATTATAACCTATGGAGAAATATTGACCAATCAAATTCAAAGGCGGGACAGTTCAAAATACAGTAAAAATACAGAAAAGAGCTGATTGGCTGAGCTAGCGGAGGCTTGGCTATCCTGGAGTATGAATAAAAAAAACTAATTTTTATTAGGTGTAAAATATTATCTGAAAAAGAGCTGAAACCTTCTATAAACATAAATCAATCAACGCACTAACAATGCGTTTGTCGCCGTTGCCAGCGCTACATAAGGAATTGGGATATAGAGAATTGCCGGGAAATACAGTAATTCAAATTCTGTAAGCTCTTCTCATTGGTCGGCAAAAACCAGCCAATCAGAATAGGAGCGACAGAGACCCATTATAACCTATGGAGAAATATTGACCAATCAAAATCAAAGGCGGGACAGTTCAAAATACAGTAAAAATGCAGAAAAGAGCTGATTGGTTGAGCTAGCGGGGGCTTGGCTATCCCGGCCAATCAGAGCGCGAACTACTTGTCCCATTGTAGTCTATGGAGAGATAGAGGCAATGAAATCTCGGCTCTCAGCGCCGTGCGGCATGGAGTGTGATTAAAAAAATGGTTTTTATTAGGTGTAAAACATTATCTGAAAAAGAGCTGAAACCTTCTAAAAACATAAATCAATCAAATCCCTAACAATGCGTTTGTCGCCGAGACCGGCACTACATCAGGAATTGCGATATAGAGAATTGCCGGCAAATACAGTAATTCAAATTGTTTAAGCGCTTCTCATTGATCGGCAGAAACCAACCAATCAGAATAGGAGCGACAGGGAACCATTATAAGCTATGGAGAAGTATGGACCAATCAAATGAAAAGGTGGACAGTTCAAAATACAGTAAAAAAGACAGAAAATAGCTGATTGGTTGAGCCCAGGCGGCAGATATGAATCCACCAATCAGATGTAGTGCGTCTATTTTGAATGGAGAAAGAAGGGCGCGATAGAAGGGTGCCGTAAAAGTTATTACTGTCTATGGGAAATAGTCTAGTACTGTGATTGGTTGGTGGGAAGAGGGGCTCGTCCTACTTAGCCAATCAGCGGCTGAGCTACCTTCTCATGCAATGCAATCTGTAATAAAACTGTACGTGCCCGATATCAAATGATAAGACTCACGAAGTTGTGCCGATCTCTATATAAAATGAACAATAATATGGGGGTAACAAAAAAAAATATTAATTCAATAAATTCATTTTTAATTCTTTATTTTCGTTAGCCAATGATCAATAGTATGGGTGTAACGAAAATAAAGAAATAAAAATTAATTTATTGAATTTTTTTTTTTCCGTTACTCCTATATTATTAATCATTTTATATACACATCGGTACAACTTCGGGTCTTATCATTTGATTTCGGGCACGTACAGTTTTATTACAGATTGCATTATAAAACCCATAAGAGCGTCACTCGCTCTCCCATTGGTCCAAATAACCGCGCCTCTTTTAACTTAGCCAATCACAAACAGAGCTCGCTCTGCATTTCTTTTCCATAGAACTCTATAAGAAGGTAGCTCAGCCGCTGATTGGCTAAGCAGGACGAGCCCCTCTTCCCACCAACTAATCACAGTACTAGAATATTTCCCATAGACAGTAATAACTTTTAGGGCGCCCTTCTATCGCGCCCTTCTTTCTCCATTCAAAATAGATGCACTACATCTGATTGGTGGATTCATATCTTCTGCCTGGGCTCAACCAATCAGCTCTTTTCTGGCTTTTTTACTGTATTTTGAAGTGTCCGCCTTTTCATTTGATTGGTCCATACTTCTCCATAGCTTATAATGGTTCCCTGTCGCTCCTATTCTGCCAACCAATGAGAAGCGCTTAAACAATTTGAATTACTGTATTTCCCGGCAATTCTCTATAACCCAATTCCTGATGTAGCGCCAGTCTCGGCGACAAACGCATTGTTAGGGATTTGATTGCTTTATGTTTTTAGAAGGTTTAAGCTCTTTTTCAGATAATGTTTTACACTTAATAAAAATGATTTTTTTAATCACACTCCATGCCGCACGGCGCTGAGAGCCGAGATTTCATTGCCCCGATCTGGTCATAGACTACAATGGGACAAGTAGCTCGTGCTCTGATTGGCCGGGATAGCCAAGCCCCCACTACTTCAACCAATCAGCTCTTTTCTGCATTTTTACTGTATTTTGAATGTTCCGCCTTTGATTTTGATTGGTCAATATTTCTCCATAGGTTATAATGGGTCTCTGTCGCTCCTATTCTGATTCGCTGGTTTTTGCCGACCAATGAGAAGAGCTTACGGAATTTGAATTACTGTATTTCCCGGCAATTCTCGATATCCCAATTCCTTATGTAGCGCCGGTCTCGGCGCTACATATGGATGTTAGGGATTTGATTGATTTATGTTTATCGAAGGTTTCAGCTCTTTTTCAGATAATATTTTACACTTAATAAAAATGATTTTTTTAATCCTACTCCATGCCGCACGGCGCTGAGAGCCGAGATTTCATTGCCTCTTTCTCTCCATAGACTACAATGGGACAAGTAGCTCGCGCTCTGATTGGCTGAGATAGCCAAGCCCCCGCTTGCTCAACCAATCAGCTCTTTTCTGCATTTTTACTGTATTCTGAACTGTCCCACCTTTGAATTTAATTGGTCAATACTTCTCCATAGGTTTTAATGTCTCACTGTCGCTCCTATTCTGATTGGCTGGTTTCTGCTGACCAAAGAGAAGCGCTTACAGAATAAGAGATACTGTATTTCCCGGCAATTTCCACGATCCTAAATCCTGATGTTGCGCCGTTCTAGATTTTTGGAAAGTGATTTATTTTATTTTTTTTATTAAATAAAGTTTGAGCTCTTTTTCTGACAATGTTTTACGCCTTTATAAAGGCGATTTTTTTTTAATCATACTCCATGTCGCACGGCGCTGAGAGCCGAGATTTCTCTTGCGATCTTCTATATGTTTCCTCTCATGTTCCGTTCTCGCTTCACTTCGCCTCCGCCGGATCATTTAGACCAGAATCAACCAGGTCTGCCTGTCGGAGCTGGCGAGCGCTGCAATGCGCCGCACTTTGCCGACCCGCGATCGTACATGCCTCGGAGTTTTCGAGCACGCCGCATCCCGCCCCGGAACGCCCACACTGCGCCCATTGCACGCCCCTTCATGCGAGGCGCAGCTGAAAGTGGCGAATGCTGCTCCTAACATCGCATCCCTGCGTCTGACATCGGATTCGGGCCGGTGGGGCGCAGGATACACTAGAAAACAGGCGTAAAGCCGTTCATACATGTCGGCCAGAGAGTTAAAAAGCAAGAGTATAAGGGGAATGTCCAGAATGAAATCCTCTGGTGATTCAAGAATCAACTCCACAGGTGGAACCCAGATTGAAATTCCACAGGGGAGCCCAGTTACCCCAGTCCAACACTGAGTAAAGGGTCAGTTATGATCAAGTGGAACCCACAAGTAGAGGAAGCATTCCAAACACTGAAACTGTTCCCATCCTGTATTGGTAACACCTGACTTAAAAGGACTAAATAAGCAAAAATTAGGGAAAAAAGGAAAAATACTACAGAATTGTGGATAAAGAATGTTTGGCCACTAAATGGGCTCTGAATCCCTGAAATATTACTTGCTGGGAAGGTAATTAAGGTTAGTCACTGACCAAGTCCCTCTTAAGTGGATGTACCAAAGTAAATAGAAAAACAGCAGAGTAACAAGAGGGTTTCTAGCTCTACAACCTTACAATTTTACAGTAAAATATGAGCCTCAGTGCCTACAAGAAAATATAGATGAATTATCACGTGTATACTGTCTTGTGGGTACAATTGCCCAGTCGCTATGACCTTAGCGGAGAAAGTATTTGACAATTGTGCTGTTTTTTTTGTGGAGGGTAGGCATATTTTTCCAAGATCCCTTTCCTATGTGAAAGAGCAGAGCAGACTCACCTGAGAGTTAAGTATCCACTTGCTAAACCCATTAATTAATTCAGGGATGTGAGGAGGACAATTAGGTCTCTTTGCCCTGGAGAAACAAGAAGTGTCTGTGTGAGAGTAAACAATGAGTTTAGAGGTTGCTTTTATCTTTTTGTAAGCTGGAGGAAAAAGCCCTCCAGTTGTTAGAGACAGATGTTTATTGTGTATTAGGGTATGTTCATACGGTGTAGAGTGGCGCATACAATACGCGGGTTGTTTTAGAAGGACGCACGGGCTATCGCAAACTTCTAAAACATTGACTGCCGGCTCCCATTTAATTTCATTCTCCCCGACGCGTAAGCACGGGAAGAAGTGACATTTCAATTGTTTTCCCCGCCGCGTATTAACACCAGGGAAAACGTCGGGTATTCAGTGAGAGCTATGAATTACCGTAATTATGAGGCATATTTTGGCCATGATACAGCGCAATTACGCACTGAAATATGCCCGCAATTACGCTGTGTGAACATATCCTCGGTGCCAAGCAGGTAAGACTTTAATCTTTTGTTGTTATTATTTTGTTTATTTTTTATTTGCAATCTTCCTAAGGGTATATTCACACGGCGTATTAGCGGGGCGTATTTTGGAGTGTAACTGCGCTGTAATATGCCAAAATTACACCCTGCAAATACAGTAATTCATAGCTCTCATTACTAGAGATGGGCGAATCGATTCTAACGAAGTGGAATTCGTTTAGAATTTCAAGAAAACTTCGATTCTAATGAAAAGAAAAAAAAAAAAGTCGAAAGTTTGGTGATTCGCTGGAACGAAAGTCGAGCCTATGATTGATGAAATATGGCTGCGAGCACATGGCGATAACATGTGGGGAAGGAGTAACTCTGTTGAGGAAGCCTACAAGTCATGTGCAGTAAGATGACCCAAACAGAACCGGCGGATTATGTGACGTCTCCCGCACTATATAAGTTCGGGCGCGATGCAGTGAGCTCATACCCGCTGCTCACATGTACTGAGTATGGGAAAGGTGCTGCCACCGGCTGCTTTATGATATCTCTTACTAAAGAACTCATTTTTATACAGCGATTTTTGGGGGGTGTTGTAATGTATGAACACAGGACGGACTTTAGGCTGCTTGCTTTATTCCATGAAGCTCTCACACCGACTGACTCTGACCCCTCCCTGCCACCCACCAGATATTTACCAATACTTGTAACATTTTGCAGCAACAACTACAATCCCTCTTCTCCTTGAGAAGCATAATAACAAGAAACAACCATGGATAAACAATAGTTTACAGTGATGAATAATAATGTTAAGGAAAAAAAAACAGCAACACTTTAAAACGTAGTAAAACTTCTGTCCATACACAATAGTCTTTTAAGGAAGCTGGTGGATGTTATTGCTCGCTTTTCTCTTGGCAGTTCTGAGGTGGATGGTTGTGGTTGGTGTCAATTCACTTAAAAGAACACTACAACTTTGGTGCTGTTCACATCCGCCAAACACTTAGCTTATCCGAATCAACAAACTTCTTCACGAAGATGAATTCCGCACTTTTGTATTGCCATCCAAATCCTCTAGCACCACCTGAGTTCCTGCTTTTTCCTTCAAAGTATAAGTCTCAGGCTCAAAAAATGAGACAGTTTTGTTTATAGAACATTCATTCTAAGCAAAACCTTATCTCCTTGTTTAAGGCCACTAGTTTGACAGTAGAGCCAATGGTTTGCGTATCGTTCGGTATCTCCGTATCTTCCTTCCTCATCAATTTTCCCGGAATTTGTCCAAAACTGTAGGAGAGAAGCCCCAACATCTTGTCAATTTTTGTCCCTGAAATTGCGACCACAAAGAAGCTCAGCAGGACTCACTCCTCACGTACAGTTGTAGTGGGGGGGTGTGTTCGATAAAGCCAAAAGAAAGCGCCACAGTTCTTTTTTTCCAGTCCCTTCTATCTAATATGAGCAATCCGTAAAACTTTCAACAGGGTTCTGTTCTGGCATTCCACTTCCCCGTAGCCCTTGGGCCAGATATGGTTGTACGACGGTGTTCAATTGCATGAGATTTTAGATAATTCTGGAATTCCGAAGAAATAACTGGCACCATTATCGCTCATAACATCCTTTAGGCAAACCATTAGAAAGGCAAGATGCGCTTCCAACCCCTCAATTACTGTTGATGAATGCATTAATATGAGAATGTATACCTACCTCTTGCCACCTAGAATAATAGTCCCACACGACAAAGAGATGGTGTCCAGATGGGATGTCACCAGATCAATTAGCCAATCTCCACATGGTCCCTTTGGTAGAACAGTATGTGTTTTTACTGTTCTGGTTTAGGTTTTGCGCCCACCAGTTTGACAGGTCGTCGACATGAAGAAACCAAACTTTCCACATCCTTGTTCATATTCCTTGGCCACCAACATTCTACTAATTGTTGATTGGTTTCGGCACAATTCTTGGTGGCCCTCATGATCTAAGTTCAAAAGTTTTTGCTTTCGTAATTCTTTAGGCCATCACAATACGATTTCCCCCGTAAACTAATTGTCCAGCTATAACTCCAGTTTTAGTATCTCAGTTTGAACTCTTGTTGTTATCCTGGTCACAATCTTCCCACGTCTCATGCTGATACACTTTCTCTCAAACTGTTAATTTCTGGTCCACTGATGTGACGAATTGTTCCACCTCCCGTGGTGTCAATGACTTGGGGAATTGCTTTCGTCAACAACAAAAACGTATGTACTCTCTGCTAAGTTATGACATGGTGCTGAAGACTGGGACAATCTTGGAAAGTGCATCTGCTGCATGTATGTAGGTCCATGCCTGTATGCACTTTAAATTGGTAATGGCAAACAGTCGAAGAACCCATCTTTCAATTCTGGCTGAATGGTTTTTGATCGGGAGAATATATCACCCTCCAGTGGCTTGTGATCTGTTACAATTTCAAAATCAAGTCCAATAGAGATATGTGTGGAACCTTTCACATCCCCAAACAACAGCCCAAAAGGCCTCTTTCACAGACTGAGAATAACGTCTTTCCACATCAGTAATGGATCTGCTTGCATACGAATAGGTCTGTAGTATCGCCTGGGTGCGCTGCCTTAGTACTAAGATGGCACCTAGTCCTACAGGCTGAGGCATCGACAATAATTTGAGTTGGTGCAGTAGTAAATGAAATGGGCTAAAGATTTGATGGCACATGAAGCCACCTCTTAGAGTTCATTAAATGCGTTTTGTTCAGAAAACCCCACTTCCAAGGGACTGTTTTTGCGGTTTAAACTGTCTCAGGGGTTTCGCTGACAGTCGCCCTATCTGGAATAAACTTTGCCCAGTAATTCCACTCACCCAAGAAAGCTTCGCACTCTGGCAGGGTTTTCCAGGGTTTCTGCATCAGAACTACAGCTTGATCTAACTGCCTCCGGACCAATCCCTTTGTCAGCCAGCACCTAGCCCATGAAAGTCATCTTATTCATTTGAAATTTTGCACTTCTTTTCATTTAAAGTCCGTCCTAGTCATCAGTAAGCGTTTCAGCAACTGCAACGAACGTTCCGACATGCTTCCCGTGTAGTTTTGCTCCCCACACAATTATATCATCAGAAATATTATGAGTGCCTTTCACCCCCTGTAACACTTGCCTGAAATCACATGTTTATAGCCTCAGTGCTGAGGATACAGACCAAACATCAGATTCTGCTTGTTAAACCCTAAAAAGACCTTTGTGGCTTGCGAATTTTGTAATATTCTAGATGCTGTGGTCAATTAAATTTGATGATAACCCCCATTTCAAATCCAATTTGCTGAATACAATTGCCCCATTCATCTCATGCAGAACTATCTGTTCAATGGTGGGTATCGTTGTCTTTGTCCAGAGTACAGGAGCTTGTTAGCACGTCTCATGTCCACACAGATTCCGAATATCAGTTCCCATTGGTACAACAACCTAATGGAAGATACTCCAGGGGTGTGTCCTCTCCACTGTTCAATGATATCAATGTATCCAGTAGTTCAGCAAGCTGTTCTCCACAGGGATCATCAGGGCTATAAGGAACTACACATCGGTTGTGCAATAGGTATTTTAAGGTTGGTCAATGTGGAAGCTGAACTGGAAAATCTTTTAACTTTCCAATCCCAAAAACAAGCTTTAAATTCCGTCTTTCATGAATGAAATAGAAGGAGACAACATGTTTCACATTTGCACTGTCCTGCATCAATTCCAATCTTTAGTATGCCAAGTTTCCATAGCGGTTTGTGCGGCCTAGCAGAGGGGATCTCTGTGCGCATCCACAACATAGAATTCAGTCCCAAATTGAGATCTAGCCCCCGTTATTTGAACAGAAGTGTAGAACTTGCCACTTTAGGTTGTAGTGGAGTACTAAGAGGCCATACGTGTAAATCCCAGTTTATTGGTGTTGCATAATTTTTGAGGTGATTTCTTCTGCGATTTTTAGTGTGTTCCAAGAAGCTAAGTCCATAAAGCAGGTAGCTACAGAATCAATCAGTTAACTGTAAGTCTGGTATCACCAATCTTAATGGGTATTGTCCCACTTGCTTGGAGCTCAGCAGTATTATATTTTCACAATCAGAGTCATATACTTTATAACATGCAGTATGACCATATACTTTTTGTCTTTTATCCCTTTGTTTTTATTTTCTGGGATTTGCATCCTTCTACACATCATCTGCAAAATTCCCCATCTGTCCACAAATAAAGCATGTATTATCCAGTACCACAGCAACAGTTCTGACTTCTGTGGCCTGCTCTGCCACATTTTACTACAGTTACAGAGACAAACCTTTATTTTGGTATTCCGTGTTCCTATTACAAGGTAGTTCTGACATTGGCATGACTGATGCGGTCTCTTTGTTTTCATATGCAACTCTGAGTAGCTCAGAACGACTCAATAGCTCTTGTCAATCTCTTCAGACTAACTAGTGTGAGAGGACTTGGTTCTCATCAATAACCTCCTTCTGATGTGATCAGAGATACATTTCACAATAACCTATCTCTGATTATCTTCACTCTGTTACAGTCCAAAAATCACAGACTTGGCAAGATACTGTCAGGTCTAGTAACCGATAACTGTCAATGGGTTTCTCGCCATTTCATGTACAGTCCGTCTAAACTTATATCTTCATATGGAATATTTTTCTTGTCTCAAGTACTTCACTCATTCTGGTTCAATGGCTGTCTCATAATCTGAAGTCTTCCCCCTGTTTCCCCAGGGTTTATATTCAAAGATATCCTGGACTTCTGGCCCAGCTAGAATTCAGCAGCATGCTCTCTTTCTGAGCAGAGTGCAGTCACTCCTTGGCTGTACCATAGAACTGGAATCCCTTTTTCACTTGTCCCAGCGCTGTGACAGACTAGTTGTGAACTCCAAGTCACATCAAAAGGTCCCATAGCTGGTAAATCCAGATCTCGCCATTCCTCCGTCGCCAAAATGTATGTATGAACACAGGACAGACTTAGGAGGCTGCATTAGCTTTATATTACCATGAAGTAACTCACACATCCGACAGACTCTGACCCCTCCCTGCACCAGCCCAGATATATACAATATTGTAACATTTGCCCAGCCAGCACACTACAGTCTCCAGAGCTTGTCTCAGAGACTGCTTCTCTTACGTTCTAATTCTGATTTTGTGGATAGGAAGTTGAAGTCCCAGGTTGCCGTCCAATTCAAGCTGCATATTACATTTTAATGCTATCTTGCTCAGTTCGTTCAGCATATTGAATATCCAAGGTTATCTAAGCCTTTTTCCAGTTGTATTCAGTTTAAAGAAAATCATTTTTTACAATCCAAATACCACTTAATTTTGTGGTTGCTCCATTTTTTTTGCGCAATTTACATCCAGGGTTAATTAAGCGCTGTTCGCTGTTGTGGTCACTAAAAGAAACGTTCTTTTTCAGCAACACGCCAAAAAAGACATTTTTTTTCTGTAGCATAATTCATAACCAAAGGTTAATTACAAATTTTTCTGTGTTTGTTACTGTAAAATACAGGCCATTTTAACACGCTAACAAAGCTGGTAATTGATGGCAGCATCAATTTTTCTTTTTGCCGAATTAACATCAAGGGTTTAATTAAGTGTTGTTTTCTGCTGTTGTGTCACTAAAAAACGGTTCTTTTTCCCTCCAAAGTTAGAAATTTTGCCTGTATCATAATTCATATCTAAGGTTTAATGTCACCTGCTTGTGCTTTTATAATTCAGTAAAATATACAATTATTTTTAAACGGCACATACAAGTAAATTTTTCCTGGCTATTTGTGGAGCACAATTTATATTCCATGTTACCCAAGCTTGTCTACTGTTGTTCAATTTG
Source organism: Phyllomedusa bahiana (assembly GCA_025379985.1). Lineage (NCBI taxonomy): Eukaryota > Metazoa > Chordata > Amphibia > Anura > Hylidae > Phyllomedusa > Phyllomedusa bahiana. Next base: position 38,450 of record JAODAL010005110.1, on the reverse strand, counting down.
GAGTCAAATACAGGGTTTGTATTTATCATATACAGATATCTTCATTAGTGTCTTGAGTCGATTACGTTGGCATATCCAACATCGATCCGATAGTCGCCACACCATCGATAAGGTTTCTCGAATAGTCCGATAGTCGACTCATCTCCCGATGACCATTAAAGTCTATGGGAGGAGCAACTAACACCCGTCATTCCTTACACCCAAACAGGGCTGGAGAAGCTGGAATTAACAGCCGACAACAGTCCCAAATGGATTCCTGGAGCTAGCATCTAAGGCACAACTTTTAGGGCTATAAGATGCCACAGGAAAAAAGGTCCACACACCACATTCCCTATCCCTGTCTGTACCACAGCATGGACCCCTTAACCTGCATCACCCACAAATTAAAAAGGCCAGAAGGCAGTAAAATGAAATGAACCATCTATTTTACTTGATACTGGACAGTTGAATATCCCTGTCCTGGAACGCAGCATGAGCCCCAACCAGCATGACCCCCGACATTTAAAAAGTGCCGGAAAAGGAGTCTTTCAACCACCATTTTAGTTTCACTGGACATTGACTAAACCTGTCCAGAGCCAGAATCATGAGCCCCAAACCTGCAAAACCCCCAGATTTCAAAGTGCCCGGAAAAAGAGTCTTTCAACAACATTTTAGTTTCAACTGGACATTGACTATACCTGTCCAGGTCCACTAGTCATGATGCCCCAAACCTGCATAACCCCCAGATATAAAAAGTTCCGGAAAAAAGGAGTCCTTTCAAACCACCATTTTATTTTCACTGGACATTGACTATACTGTCCCTGGCCACAGCAGACCCCAAACTGCATGACCCCCACATTTAAAAAAGTGCCGAAGAAGGAGTCTTTCAACCACCATTTTAGTTTCACTTGACATTGACTATACTGTCCCTTGCCACAGCGAGCCCCAAACCTGCTAACCCCCACATTTAAAAAGTGCCGAAACAGGAGTCTTTCAACCACCATTTTTAGTTTCACTGGACATTGACTATACCTGTCCCATAGGCCTACAGCATGAGCCAATACCTGCATAACCCCCAGATGTAAAGTGGCCGAAAAAGTGAGTCCTTTCAACCATACCGATTTTTAGTTCACTGGACAATTGACTATACCTGTCCAGGGCCACAGCATGAAGCCCCAAACCTGCATAACCCCCAGATTAAAAAGCTTGCCAGGAAACAGGAGTCTTTCAACCACACATTTTATTTCATCACTGGACATTGACTTATACCTGTCCTGTGGCCCACAGCATTGAGCCCAAACCGCATGACGCTCCCACATATTAAAAAGTCCCGAAGAAGGAGACTTTTCACCACGAACCCTGCACCCATTTTAGTTTCACTTGACATTTGACGTAAACCTGTCCTTGCCACCATGCATGAGCCCCAAACCTGCAAAAACCCCACATTTAAAAAGTGCCCAGTGAAAAAAAAAAGGATCTTTCAACCACCATTTTTAGTTTCACTTGGACATTGACTATACCTGTCGCTGGGCCACAGCAGGAGCCCCTAAAACCGCAATGGCCCCCACATTAAAAAGTGCACGAAAAAGGGAGTCTTTCAACCATCAATTTAGTTACACTGGACATTGACTAAATACCTGTCCTATGCCACAGCATGACCCCAAACCTGCATTACCCTCACATTAAAAAGTGCCGGAAAAAGGGGAGTCGTTCAACCACCAATTATTTGAACTGGACATTGAGACTATACTGTCCTGGGCCACAGCAATGAGCCCCAAACCGGCATGACCCCCTCACATTTAAAAAGTGCCGGAAAAAGGAGTCTTTCAACCACCATTCTTAGTTCACTGGACAATGACTATCCTGTCCTGGGCCACAAGCATGACCAGGCCGGAGTTAACAGTGGGTGCGGTGAAGCCAGGCTGGCGTTCCGTACATCTATTAACACGCAGTTAAAATCCCTGATGACGCAGCAAGCAACGAAAACGTCATACTGAAGCAAGTGCGAAGCGGCAGTGTGAGAACTCCAGCTTTCCTCAGTACAACAGTCAATACCTAGGTAGCGCTTGCCCCTCCGTATAAGTGTGGACCACTCTGAGCTTGCACTTGGGAAAATACTGGTGGTTAACGGCTCCTGTTACACCCAGGGGCCCCTTTATCTGGCCTTCCTTTTTCTCATTTTACTCATCGTGCTGGAGAAATGTCTCTGTACTTTGTTCTCTGTCCCTGTGCTCCATAATCCATGTCCTCTGAATAACCTACATCTGGTCAAGTTGTCCTGTACCATCCCTTTACAATTCCAGAGGAATTTTTTAAACAGCTATTATGAACATGCAAGTTTTTTATAGTACTGTTAAGTTCTAGAAAAAGACACATTTAAAATCGTATGGAATCCCACCATGTCTTTGTTTCTCTATTTTTTATTGTAATTGAAATGGGTTGTCTCAATAAAGGATTGAAAACAATGTTTAAAGATCTTGCAAAAACAAGTCATTTTGCAATATTGGTCCATTAACATGTTCCTACCTATTCTGTTTTCTGACAGTCACCATCACCCTGAGCCACTCTGACCATTTGTGAAGAACAATGTCTGTGTTTAAGGTAAACAACAATTTTTATGAATAAGGACCTGTAGTATAGAAGCTGCAATTCAAAGCAAAATGCCTCCAAAAATTCAATGCATGACCCTTTGAGCCACTTTGACAAAATTGTGAAGAACAAATGTCTGTTATAAACAATTTTTTTAAAATAGGACCTGTATGAATTGCGGCATTTCAAAGCAGCATGAACCCAAAAAATTATAAAAATGACTTCTCATGCACTGTTAAAAAAAATTGTGAAGGAAAATTGCCACTTTAGAAGCCACAATTCAGTTTCCAAAAACCATGAATATTGCAGTATCTTCACAGCAACATGACCCCAAAAAATTAATAAATATTACTTCTCACCACTAGTTAAAAAATTGTGAGGGAGAGAAATGCCCACTTAGAAGCCACATTTCTGTTCCAAAGGACCATGATTATAGGCTTTATCCTCACATCAACATGACCCCAAAAATTATAAATATGACTTCTCAACCACTGTTTAAAAATTGTGAAGCAGAAATGCCACTTAGAAGCAACATATCTGTTCCAAAGGACCATTGATTAATGGCTGTACTCTCACACAACATGTCCCCAAAAAATTATAAATATGAACTCTCTGCATCTGTTAAAAATTGTGAGGCAACATGACTCCAAAATCATTGACATTGTGAAAATTCATCAAGATGAAGTGAGTATATGGAATATGGTTTTGTCATGAAGAACCCTTGGTGTCTTTTAGTCTCCCACAACCTGAGCAAACCAGCAAAATGAACTGTTTGGAATTAGAATAAAATTGCAGTAAGAAATTATCCATTTTAAAAATAAGTTTATCGAAGAGACCATTTCTATTTGAGGAGGAATGTGAAGTAGACCAACAACTAATCGTTGACCTTCGGCAATTTTGGGGCCACATCATCAGAGAATCCATGCCTTATGTCGTGCTTTATGAAAGTCAAAAAAAAACGATCCACATTATCTGTGTAAAGTCGAATGCATTTGTCTGTAATGAACTCCCTCCAGCAGTGTCTGAAGGTCCGCTCAGGATAGGACTGCTGGCTTGCTGGTAAGACAGACACCTCTATGGCGTGGCCGAGCGAGCTCGGGCCCATACTCCATTTTGGATACCCAAGAAACGTCCTATTGAGTGTCCCGGAAGCTCATCAAAAACATCAAGGTGTTGAGAGACGCAATAAGTCGTGCACCATGATCTTAAGCTGGTCCTCTGTGAGTTGGATGTGTGCCCTGCATTGCATGCGATGGTAAGGTGGTAAGATAAAGATTGCCCAGAGGTCACCCATTAGGCTTCTGCCACCAAGACTGCTGCTGCTGCTGCCTGCTACGGCAGGCTATGGCACTGTCTACGCTCGTCACGTCGCTGATGTTGTTCCACCGTGACATTTGAGGAGCAGACGCAACAGAAGACTCCATTGATCAATTCAGCAAGGTCTCCCATTTCCTGCATTTTACTCTCTATTTTTGGTGGGTTGAAGGAAAATGCTAGAGTTTTGGTTTGTACCGGGATCCAGGATGTGTCCACCCAGTAACTGTTGTTCATTTTGATGTCTTAATGCGGGATCATGTTGGAGGAAATGGAGCCCATCCAAGCACTCATATTGAGAGATGTAGCCTTGAGATTCCCAACCCTCTGGGTTGTAGGTGCACTAGCAAACGCAATCTTCCCATCAGCCTCAAATTCAACTCGCCAACCTCTTTCAAGCAGGGACATCGTGACTAGAATTCCTCCTCCTTCCTCCTCCGCTACCTCCGGCACTATGCAACAACACAGCCCGGACATGCCTCAGATGAGGCACACCTGAGAGCTGAGGAGCCGCCTTTGCACTATCTAAGGACACCCTGAAACACTGCCTATGAAGAGAACGATACAATATAGTGTGAAACTGTCTGGCCTCGTGATTGAACGTAGAGAAAGGCTCCGTGTCTGGCATCTGTGATCCTCCCGGCTCCCTCCTCCGTCGCAGCGGGACCTATGTTTCAAGTGTCCAACGATCGTTTCCAGGAACTAAGATCACCACAATGGCCTCAATGCTGACAAGGCATCTCCGCACTTGACCATTTTGGTGGCTTCTTTCAAAACTGCAAGGATGGTGCAGTAGCTTCTGTCACCTGCCTCCACTCTCGTGGCTCAACACCCCGAGGTCCACACCGCTTCTTGTCAGGCATGTGGTCACTTCGTACTTCGTAATGGCACTAGCGCTGCTGCCCATCAATCGCTGAGCATGTGGAGGTGGAATTCCAGCGTGTTGCCCACGACAACAATGAGACTGTTTGACGGGGAGCCGAGCTGACGCTGTCAAACGCAGCCAGGCCGGGACGAAGCAGGGTGCAACGGCGGAAGTTGCGAACTTCAGGACCTCGAGCCTTCTTCAGCATGCAGTCCAGAGCCCAGGTTACTCTTTAGAAAATTTCTGACTACAAGGGTCATGGACATGTGCCAGGCAATGGATGTGCTCCAGCCTACCGATCTTAGGCGTGCCACAGATTTCGTGCCCGTTATCTGCACACCACCTTGCCTGGCACAAGTTCTTGTCACCCACCAGCGCTTCGGTCTCGTTTGCGGAGAGCCGTCCACCAGCTCCTGACCTGTGTGTGTGACGGTCTCCAAGGCAGATTAATTTCAACACGGAATTGGCCTGGTGTCCAGGGCACGTGGATGCCACCAGAGGACCTTCTGGGGGAAAGAACCCTGCACCATCCCAGCTGAGATGAGGAGCGTGCCCCGAGCCTGAGAGCCACCGTCACCCCCAAGACATCCACCCTAGCTCACCCAGTGAGCTGTCATCAGAGATATAGCGCTTTGGCCGTGCTTACTATTCCAATGTGTTTCGGTGGTGAGAGGACTTTTTCTCCGGAACACAGATGCAGGAACAAACGCCTTGAAATTGTAGATGACAACGTGGCTGGCCAGGGGCATGGAACGCTTTTCTGGCAAAGAAATCCTGCTCGGCATCTGTGATATTGGGGCAGACTAGGGCCATGACGTGGCGAACCCATCTGTGTCCACCAGGACGGAAGAGCAACATTTCCAAGGCCAAAAGCCTTGCAATCCCGACTAATCAGGGCTTTTGGCTTTGATGGTGTGGTTAAAGGTTTCCTTCTGCACCCAAACCTGGAAGACAGAAGGCAGTCTTCCTAGACAGGCCCGCTGTACGGCATGCAGGTCCGTCAAACTGTCGGAGAGGAGAAGGGGTAGGATGTGTCTCTGGGTGTAGCTGGTGGTACTCGGGCGACGGTATCCTGAAGCGGAGGTTGATCCCTGATCATACTCTGAGAGACATGGGCAGCTGAGGAACGCTTGGTGGTGGCGAGGAGGATGAGGCGGAGACAGAGGGTGTGACAGTGGTTGAGGCCCGGCCGTCGGTCTGGCCTTTTTTGGCCAAGTGTTCCCTCCATTTCCACTCTGCATTCCGCTCATGTGACTCGCCATGATTGGTGGTGGTTAACCACTTAAAGTTTCTTTGGCCTCTATTTAGCGTTTAGCGGACAAGGCGGCATAAGACATCGGCTGGGTTGAATCAGAAGGCTTGCTCAAAGAAGGCCAGGCTTGAGAATGTTTCCTGGACCTTTTGACGGCGATAAGCGAGGAGCGGGGTTTGTGCGCTGCCGTTGCTGGCGGAATCATATCAGCACTTCGCGACCAGCCCTCATCCCCTTTTTTGTCCGGTGTACCCGTAATGAACACTACCGCCATCGTCCACTTCCTCCCTCGCCACTGATGAACGCATCGCAAGCAAATTCTGCTGAAAAGACCAGGATGTGAACCCGCAATGTGCGCGTCAACATCATCATCATCAACACGCAGTTGACTTGGTACGTCCTGTCCTTTTCTGCATCTCAGAAGCTGCGGGCTACAAGCAAGGGGCACTGCAAGGCGTTGAGCCCGACCGCGCCTATATTTTTTGCCGATTGACCCGGCTTCCTTCACCTCCTCTGATGGCATCATAAACTGCGTACAGAGCAGGACTTAAATCATCCTCTTGATCTTTTAACATGCCTTCTGACCCCGAACCGCATCTTTCATCAAGAGAGGACTTCAGGACAATGGATTTATCCACATGGTGGGAACACACCAGAGTTATGACATTTGGCTGCATCATGTTGGACGGATGCTGATGATGCTGATGACGAACATTTGTGGCCCTGTGACTGGGAGGACGAGGAGGTAAACGTGGCTAGATGCATGGTTGCATTAACCACTGAAGTACAGATTGGCGACGATTGTTCTTAACATAGAATTCACAGGGCCCTGACCCAGCTATGACAGGCCTGACGGCCTGCACTGAATATCCGCTGGCATGCGTGTTTGTCGCCAGCACTGGAAGTGAGCACCTTCTCTTTGTAGCCTCTACCTCCACATGTGCACCCCCCTCTTTGCTTCTTACCACCTTTCATTTTCGCTCCAAGTTCAGAAAATGTAAAGATTTGAGAATGGTTTGGAATTGTTTTTGGAAGTCTCTAATGTAAAAGACCAGCAGAATCACAGCTAATCTCAAATCCCTATCGCCTCTAATCAAAACAAAATTGCTGGATTCAAATTTACCTGCAAGGTGTCTATCAACATATCTTGGACTGGGCAAAAGTGCAAAAAACACATATAATCTGTTATGTTTTCGTATAAGTATCACGGTATTTCTTGCACCTTTTCATTCACCTGTGGTGTACTATAAAAAATAAAAAAAAAAGAATTGCTGTTTTAAGGATTTACGTGATTCTGCTTCAATGAACAAATCTGGTGATGCGCAAAAGTCAAAAAAACACGTTTCTGTTATGTTTATTCGTAAAAAACTACGGAATTTTGTTGCACCTATTTCAATTCACCTGTGGTGACTATAGAATTGCTGCTTTAAGATTTACGTGGATTCTGCTCATGAACTAAAGCTGGGGTGCGCTAATAGTCAAAATAACACGTATCTGTTATGTTTTCATATAATACACGGTAAAGTTCTTGCATCCTTTCAATTCACCATTGTGACTATAGAATTGCCTTGTTTTTAAATTTACTGGATTCTGCTGTCAATGAACAAAGCGGATGCGCAAAAGTCAAAAAACACGTATTGTTATGTTTCGTATGATACACGTATTTTTGGCAACAAACAAACTGATGCTACTACAAGAATAGCTGGATTGTAATTTAACTGCAAGGGGATATATCAACACAGTGGAATGGGTAAAATCTAGAAAATGAACACACTATCTGAAAATTATAACATGATAATAAAAAGGGGAGTTTTGCACGCTAACAAAGTGAACCGTGCAAGTAACAAAAAATGATGTGGTAATCCAATATAAGGTTGTCAGGCTGCCCAATATTCCAGGAAAATATTTCAATATCAAACTGTTAATAATAAAGATATTGCAGTGCAATTGTCACACTTTAATTCTTGTAACTTTATCCAGTGTTTCGTGTTATAGATTAGAGCCTATCGGTGTTCGCCCGCGCCCCCCCCCCCATCGCTCCCCCGTGACTTTAACAGCGTAGATGTCGCTTTAAAATCCTCTAGCTAACTAACAATTAAAGAATCTTCAAAGTCACTAGATCTAACTAAAATGGAGGATCCAGCTAATAGTAAGATGTTTCTCTGTGCAGAAATAGACTAATTTCGCTGAGCTGTTTGCCACAGCAGAGCGCAGTCCTATGCCTAAGAGACGCTGAGAGACACTAAGCTGAACAGAAGTGCTTCTATGTTAAAACGATGTCATGTGATTTTTTCCAGCCAATCGCAACCATACACAACCAGTCCATTACGTCGCACACACATCTCACCCTCGCTCTATCTGTAATCTGATTTGCTGGCCGCCCAAATTACAGAAGCGCCGAAAACGCGATCTAAATAGCTGATTCACAGAATTTAACCTTAATTATCGCATATCCTTAAAATTTCGATCACCATAAAACCCTTGCCGATTTCAACTTTGTCGATAAAAATCGCTCATCCCTATCTTCCCATCAAACAGTGTCCCTGTACATTTTAGAACAAACATTATGTCAACGAGAGAGGTGGTTAGGCTCTTACCTGCGAGGGCAGTTGCACAAACATTCCAGAGCACAGTGCCCAGTCCGCAGCACAGCAAGGGAACGTCCGCAGCAGGGTCACTCGGTGAGGCAAACAACTGCCGCTGTCATTCCTAGCTGGCCCGTTGTTGTATGTTCAGCAAACCAAGGGTTTCTTGATTGGTATTTGATCTAGGTCATCCACTTTCCTCCAAGATGACATCTGACAACCCCAGCCAAAGTCGGTGGGAAACGTCAACACAAAAAAACCCTTAGTTGGCATGCCCCTGTGAGCTGGTCACGGCCCTCACCTGTCCCAATCCCTCCATGGTCCCATCCGGTTCCTCCAGCCAGAGAATCTACTATGTGGTCTGGGCTCATCGCCACTCATACAGGTGAGGATGAACAGATTGAGTGAGGGCATTCAGCAGCTACATTGGCAGTGAAGAAATGGGAGGCCAATATGCCCCTGTCTATCTGCATGTGGAGAGTGCATGGGGACGTTTTTTTTGCGAGCGTAAGCCTCTGCCATATCAAGACCGTTGAGAGGACAGCAGGTGACAATCTAACACTCATGAAGTATAAACATGGTGGTTTTAAATCCGTTTCGGCATACACCGAGTAATGTTCCAATATGCAACGTATGGAACGTTGAACTTGAGGAAACTCATAACTAACAAGGAATTGTTGTTAGGTGTTATTTTTTGCATTCTTGTGCCATTGGTTGCTGGAATTCAGAACAAAACTGGTGAATGGACCGAAACATAAAAGAAGACAGGCTGCAAAACTGGCTTTGTAATAACAGGGAGGCCCTCCCCCCTGTTAAAAAGTAGAAAGCTGGGAGGTCCTCGCCTGTTAAAGGTGGAAAGAAGGGGAGCCCTCCCCTGTTTAAAGGTGGGAAAAGGGGAGGCCCTCCCCTGTTTAAAGGTGTGAAAAAGGGGAGACCCCGCCCCTGTATCACCTGTTCATCAATTTCCCCCTGTTTCATAATTTCCCCCCTTTTAATATATTTATTCTGTTCATCTCAATTTCCCCAGTTCATCAGTTTCCTTTCCTGAGTCCGTGTACCCAACCTTTCTGCTACGTTACCTGACCTCGAAATCTCTGCCGTCCTGCCCTGACCTGTCGACCCCTGAACCTTTGACTACGAGCCTTGCCGACGATTTGTACCTATGCTATACATTTGCTGCCAGCCACCCGCAAGCAAGTGTACTCAGGGGATCAACCTTGTAACTCCCGCCGCAGCAATGACCGATTCACCGCTTTGCGGTGGGCCTCTGGTGAAACCGAGACCTACTTAATTCCTCTTCCTGGTGAGGCTAATGGCATCGCTTGCGTGGTTCCAGTGATCCACTACCGCTGGTCCGTACAACATAAGAGCATTGGAATGGACATTATTTTATCCCGTAGTCCTTGTACAAATAACGCATGTTTCCACGAAAGCGGGCCTGAGCAAATGGCATGTGTCACGCATGATCTGTGCCCATGAACGCCATTAAAATTTAAACACATGTGTGTACTCCTGTCCGCTTGGATCAACAATAAGCCATTAATAGCCTTTCTCTGTCATAGAGTCCATTCCAACATATGGAGGCTGGAATTCCATCATTTGGAAATGTCATATATCTGCCTATGATGGGGAGAGCCGGTGTGCCTGCGTGCAGCTTAAGGAGGGGTGTGATTGGTGGTGTAAGTATCTGAAGTGCATGCAAAATAGTTTTCCTGCCCTTTTTAGAATGGTCTTGCAGATGGAGTGTAAGGACTTTGACCAACCTGATGAGCATTTTCCTCCCTTGAGTGACTTCGTTCGCACCAGGAGAATCATCCGTCACTTGATCATCAAAAGTTCGTTAATGGCCTTTTCTCTGTTCAATTAATTATCTCCCTGTTTAATATATTTATTCTAGTTCATCCAATTTCCCCTCTGTTAATATATTTATTCCCTGTTCATCAATCCCCATTAATTATTTTTATTCCTGTCATCAATATTCCAACCTGTTCATTACAGTTCCTGTTTCCCTGTACCAACACTTTCTGCTATTTACCTGACCTCAAATTCCGCCGCCTCCCTGAACCTGTTGGCCTGACATATTGAGACTACGAGTTTCGCTTAACGATTCATTACTTTCGCTGGCGTCCTAGGCAGCCACCTCTGAAGCTAGTCGCGCCAGGGGTAGCGTACTGTAGTACTTCCTGCCGCAGAAAGTCCATCCTGCCTTGCGACGGCTCTGGTGAAAACCGGGACCTACTTAGACCCCCTCCCTAGGGCTGTGCTCGCTTTACCACCGCTTGCGGTGGTCCAAAGCAGCCACTACCCGTGTCGTTACAATGTGCTGAAGTGAAATGCCAAGTTTCCTTGCCAGATCTTTGAATGGCAGAGTCCAACCTACATGGCAAGGGAGGGACTGCAGGACCAGGGTGGGGGGGGGGGGGGGGGGGGGGGGGGGGTGGGGGGGGGGGGGGGGGGGGGGACCAAATTGGACAGAGCATGTCATTCTGCAAATTAACGATGGTTAGATGCATAATGCTGTCTCTTGCAATCGTCCTCGTAATGACTGCTGGCACCAATGAGTGCCGATATCAGGATATCTAGACCGGTAGATGATGTAATAGACAGGGAGTTGTCTTTCTGGTATAGGCCTGGTGAATGCCATGACTGCCCTGAATGGGAGCGTGCCACTGGGTTCTTACATGCTGTTGGGATATGGATGGACCACCACATCTGAAAACATGTATGTGACACTGCATGAAGTTGATGCAGGGCCATGGGTACTAACGTTCGGTTCCTGGTCACGGTATTACTTTGCTGGCCACAGAGTTCAGAGCATAAGTGATCCTAAGTTCGCCTCCTCTGGAGTCTTAGTCAAAAAAAACAGCACATCCCGCCGAGTAGGTGATTTTACCATCCAAGCTAGCACTGACTGACTGTTACCGATATAGGCCGCTGGACCCAGTGAGTCCCTGTGCCCGCTACTTTCTGGGACCTGCAAATTGGTTGTCTAAATCGTGGCCGTTTGGCTCCCACCTCGCACTCACATATGTGCCTTCTGCCACCCTGCCAGACACCCTGCGCACACCTACCGACTTACGGGCTGCGCCACTTGCCTACACTGCAAGCTGCTGATCGTCATCGTCCCTATGATAATGATGTAAACCCTTGTACACTGTGGTCCTGGTCACTCATCATCACATGCTATCAAAAGCACCAGTATGCTGATGACACCAACTTTACATCTCCGGCCCAGAAAATTAACCTCTAACTGTCCAATATCCCAGATTGTCTGTCGTCCAAAAACTCTTCGTTCTCCAACCGTCTCGCTAAAACTTTAATGTAGATATAACAGAATTGCTTACCAGGTCCTGTCAATGGGTAGTCGAGGTCATGGCGACCCGTAGGGAGCCATTCATCCCCAGGGAAAAAGGGTGCAACAAGGAGGCATGGAGTGGTCTGGATTTCCCGATGTTTGGGGGCAACATTATGCCTTGTTTAACTAGGGTACCATAATAACTTGTTCCCATCTCACCGTTCTTCTCCCAGCTGCCATTTTGCGATCGCTGACATCGATTAGTGTTTGCCTGTCCAACCGCCGTCCTCCTCAATGGTGTCGCTGTACAACGTCTGACCGCTCGCAACATAACCCCCATTGCAAACTCCTCCTCCTCAACTATTTTGTCCGCTTCTGCAAGTGAAGCAGCGAATGTCTTCCCACCTCTTTAGCTGCCACTGTCCTCAAATATTTTGGTTCCCTCACTGTATAGTGGCGCATGAGGCCACAACTAAACTCAGCACATAGTATTCTCTGGCTGTGGTAAGCGAGACGGGACAGAGTTGGGTTGAGGACAGATGAGAGCCCCTCACCTCTCCGCGAGCCAGCCAACAGGGGTTGTGTGTGACACAAACCCACCGACTCATGGCTGGGGTTTCAGAATGTCATCTGGAAAGTGTATGACACTAGTTGTGGTCAACACATGGCCGGTAGATGACACCTGGATCTGTGTGCCTCGCAGTGACTCCTGCTGTGACGTCCGCCTAACTGTGCGTGATCTGCGCGACAACGGGTAAACCTCTACGTGTGATCTTTGAACGCTATGGAATGATCTTGCCCTCAAGCGTGTTTTTTTCCGAGCTTTCGTCTGCCATCACTTTATCAGCTACATTCCCCCTGCTTCAGTTTTTTTGGTCGAGTTTTAAACCCTCTTAAAGTGCCCAGGGAATAGTTTAATAGTGAAGCGATTCTAAACGGCTGCAGTCATCTGCGTGTCATACTAAAACACAACCATTGTAGCGAAGACCAAACCAACTCCCTCTGCATATTTAAGCAAGGCACAGAACGTTTCTACAGCACCCTGCAGGCTCTGTGCAGCCTGGAAATAGCCGTTTTTTTTTTTACGTGATTCGGACCGAAACAAATTCGGCGAAGTCACCAAATCGAATTTTTGAGAAATTCGCCCATCTCTACTCATTACCTGTCAGTTTTCCTGGTGTACAAAATGCGGCGGAGGAAAGAAGTTATAGGTTACATCTTCATGGCGTTTATGTGCCAAGGAAAGTGACTGATAGAGGGAGCATTACAGAAGTACGCACTGGCCAACATGTACTTCTGAAGCAACACTCATATTGCAGGCGTACAGCGGCACACACAGTGCATGCTGAAATACGTCTGCAATATGTCATGTGAACATACCCTAATGGACCTGAGCACGTGTCAGCTTCCACCTATCCAGTATAGTTCAATACTATGTCGTATTCCAGTAAAGATATGTGCCCTTTATACACCCAGCAAAGATCTAAATGAGATCAATGTTAAATCAATAATAGATAACAACTACATAAACAACCACATATACATTCTTTAACCTTTTATTATGTTTTTCAATTTGTTCATGTAAAATGCGGATGTCCACAATTTCTGAATAAATAGTAAGAAAAATGAAAACATTTTAGATGTGATCTCGTCACAATCTTATTCCATAATTAACCACAGTGCTAATTGAGAGAACCCATGTAACACACCATACAAAGTTATTAATGTAAACATGGGATGATATATGAACACTCATTAGCCTCAAGGGGCAACAATGCTTAAATAAAAGAGCAACACGTGGACCTTGGTTAGGACATCTGGAGAAGAGAGGTCAAATTTAAGAAGTGAGTATTTCATGAGGAGCAACATGGCATCAACTCTTTCTGTTACGGAACATCAGAAAATTCCTCTAGATATTCCCTAAAAAAGAGCATATTTGGGATTTATTGCACTTAAGTGTTGGACCCAGGATACCAAGGATAACAGGCAGGAAAGGGAAGCATCAAAGAACACAAGAATATTACTATGCATTTGGATTGAGTGAATAAAATGACAGTTGAGTGAATGAATCAGAACAAGAGCTCAAGTCATTGGGCTATAAGGGTATGTTCACATGGGGAAATATATGGCACACTTATTTTGCGTTGTTAATTTGTGCTCTAATACGGGCGAGAATGCGTGCCAAAATTATCGGTAATCCATAGTTTATAAAGAACTATGGATTACCGCCCTCCTCTCCCCACTTGTACGAATATACGATGCATATTGTAAGCGAGGGAGAAAGTGACATGTATCAATTACTTGGTCGGTGAATACAATGCACATATGAATGAATGTCAATGGGCCTGGGCTGCCCCGTCCCCCCCGTTGGCCACGTGGGGACTATATTACGCTTGTATTAGCTCAAGTCTCCCAAAACACAGCAATGGACTGTCGAGTTCGTACCGTTCGCGCCACAGAACGCGTGTGAACAAACCTAATCACAAAGTGCACAAGTTCCTCCAATTGTTTGAACTCCACACTGTGTCTGACTTATGTGGATGTCAGCTTTAAAAGGTAGTAACTAAAAAGTGAATTTATTCTGAGAAATGCTGGATCTCTTCAATCTCTGCTAATGTTGTGACCCTGAGATACCAGGATAACAAACACTCATGAAGGTATGTCATCAAAATCACAAGAATTTAACGTTTGCTTTTTGGATCTATAGGGTGAATAAGATGACAGTCTTGTAAAGTAAATCAGAAACAAGAGCTCAAAATCAAGTTGAGCTTAATTCACAAGTCTACGTGTCCCTACACCAAGTTAAAGGCCTATCAACAGCATCCTGACAGGGAACCACTGATTAACATCTCATTGTGTTCAATAGTATATTATAATACATGAGAAGATAGCTGCAGACGTGTTGCATCACTATAAAAGATTTTGTCCTTAATAAACAGATACCAGGATGACAAGAACTTGTGGTATAATAGTTGTCCATCGAGATAAGATGATTAAATCTTTACATACAGTCAAGTGTTAAGTGTAAAGCCGTATAGTTAATATTACTAGAAAATCTCTATAGGAGTGCATTGTCAAATAAGTTCGTAAAGAGCTACCACAAGAACTCATACTATTATGACGATACGTTGACTATCTGTCAATCCGTCGATAGTCGATATCGCAATTATCAAGACGATTTCCGATAGTCGAATAATAGATTATCGCCGATGCTCATTAAAGTCTATGGGAGAGGAACAACACCTTCAATGCTAACACCCAAACAGTGGCTGGAGAAGCTGTAAATAACATGCCACTACATCAAATGTGGATACGTGCTACATCTTAGGCGAAGCATCACAAAGGTTATAAAAGCCACAGAAAAAAAGTCACACACCATTCACCTATCCCTGTCTGTTCCACACCTACCCTTAAACCTGCATGAACCCACAAATTAAAAAGAGCCAGAAGGCAGTATGATTGAAGCCATCATTAACTTGAACTGGACATTTGAATAAATCCCATTCCTGGTAACTCAGCATGACCCAAACCTGCATACCACCAGATTAAAAGTGCCGGAAGAAGGAGTCTTCAACCACCAATTTAGTTGAAACTTGACCAGTGATTATACCTGTCGCTGGGCAACAGCATGAGCCCCAAACCTAACCTCATGACCCCATAATAAAAAGAGTCCCGAAAAGGAGTCTTTCAACCACCATTTAGTATGCACTGACGATGGACTAACCTGTCCTGGACCACACATGTGAGCCCCAAACATGCATGACCCCCAAAAGTGAATTTTAAAAAGTGCCGGAAGAAGGAGTTCTTTCAACCACCATTTTATTTTCACTGACATTGACTATACACTGTTCTTGGTCCCACAGCATGAGCCCCGAAACCTGCATGACCCCGAGTTAAAAAGTGCTGGAAAAAAGGAGTCTTTCCAAACCCCCATTAGTTTCACTGGACATGACTATACCTGTCCTGGACCACAGCATGAGCCCCTTCACCTGAATACCCCCACATTAAAAAGGCCGGAAAAAGAGTCTTACAACATCCGACTCTTGTCTGGGGTTGGGCAGGAAGTCATCTGGGAGAAATTGTACTACCTAGGTTGGCAACACATGGCCGTAGATGACAACCGGATGTCTTGTGGCCGACGCAGGTGTACTCCTGCTTGACGACCCTTACTGTCTGTGATCGTGTTGGCGAACTCCGGTAACCTACTACTGTGATCTTTGACGCTATAGGTAGATCGTTTGCCCTCAGACTTGTTTTTTTTTCCAGCCTTTCGCTGCCGATCACTTTATCAGCTAAATTCCCCGCTTCAGTTTTTTTGCGTCAGTTTACCCTCTAAGATGCCCGAGGGAATTGTAATAAAGTGAAGCGATTCTAAAGAGCGGTGGCGGCATGTCATCAGCCGTGTCATACTAAACACAACAATGTATGAAGACCAGAACCAAGCTCCCTCTGCATATTTAAGGCATGGCCAATACACGGTTCTAACACACCCTGCAGGCTCAGTGCAGCCTGGAAATAGCCGTTTTTTTTTTTACGATTTCGACCGAAACGAAATTCGCGAAGTCCCAAATCGGTATTTTTGAGAAATTCGCCGAACTCTACTCTTTACCTGTCCATTTTCCTGGTGTACAAAATGCGGCGGAGGAAAGAAGTATAGGGTGTACATCTTCATTGGCTTTATTGTGCACAAGGAAAGTGTCTGATAGAGGATGCATTAACAGAAGTACGCACTGGCCAACAGTACTTCTGAAACAACACTCAGATTGCAGCGTACTGCGTCACACACAGTGCAGCGAAATACTCTGCAATATTCAGGTTGAACATACCCTAATTGGACCCCTGACACGTGTCAGCTTCCACCTATCCAGTTAGTCTATCCCTATTCGTATTCATAAGATATGGTGCCCATATACCCCAGCAAAGATCAAATGAGATCAAGGATAAGATCATTCTAGATAACACTACATCAACACCACATATTACATTCTTTACCTTTTTATTATGTTATTTTCAATTTTTCATTTAAATGTCGGATGTCCACAATTTCTGAGTAGATAGTAGAGAAAAATGAAAACGATTTAGGATGGTGATCCTGCACATCAATCTTTATTCCCAAATTAACCACAGTGCTTGAGGAAACCCATGAACACACACATACAAAGTTGTATGTAGATGTTAAACGAGATGGATTTGAACTCTCATAGCCTCAAGGCAACAATGCTAATAAATAGATGCAACACGTGGACCTTGGTTAGGACATCTTGGTAGAAAAGTCAAAAAAGATATTGTAAAATGTCAATGAGATCAACAATGGCATCATACTCTTTCTGGTGAAAACATCAAAAATTTCCTCTAGATATTCCCAAAAAATGAGCAATATTTGGATAATTGCACATAATGGTTGGACCCCAGGGATACCAAGGATTACGAGTCAAGGAAAGAGTAAGCATCAAAACACATGAATTTACCTTGCTTTTTGGATTAGTGAATAAAATGACAGTGTGTGTGAAATGATCAGAACAAGACTCAAAGTTATTAAAAAAACAGTGGGCTTAAGTGTAGTTCACATGGGTAATTTGGCACTTATGATTGCGTTGTATTGTTCTCTAATACCGAGATGCGTGCCAAAATACCGGTAAGTCCTAGGTTTATAAAGAACTATGGATTACGCCACTCCTCTCCCCACTTGGTACAATAACTATCATATTGTATGCGAGGGGAGATTAAGTGACATGGTCAATTACTTGCGGCGAATACAAACCACAGAGTAATGATGTCAATGGGGCTGAGCGTGCCTGCCCCCGCGTCCTTGCCACTGGACTACCGAGTAGTTAATGCGGCAAGCCTCCAAAACACACATGAACTGCGGTTTTACCCTCCGCCGCCACAATTACAACGTGTTGACACATATCCTAATTCACAAGTGCAACAAGTTCCTCCTAATTGTTTGAAACTCATCAGCTGTGTCCTGACGTTATGGTATGTCATGTGCTTAAAGTAGTAAATAAAAAGTGATATTTATCTTGAGAAATGCTGTGGATCTCCTTCAATCTCTGCTAATTTGTATTGTGACCCCTGAGATACCCAAATAACAAACATTGTGAATTTGTAATGCAGTCAAAACACAAGCATTACTTGCATTTTTGATTATGGTGAATAAGAGACAGTCTGTAAAGTGAACAGAACAAGAGTCAAAATTCATGACTTTAAATCACAAGTCTAAGGGTCCCTCCAGATAAGAGGCCTACAGACAGCAGTCCTGAGATCGAGTGGGAACCACTATAAACTCTGCTTGTTTCATAATTATATTTATAATTCATAAGAAGAAGCTGAGACTATGGTGCATCACTTTAAATATGGTACCTTAATAAACTAGACCAGGATGAACAAAGGAAACATGTGGTATAATAGTTGGTCAAACGAGGATAATATGATTAAATCCCTTTACCATACAGTCGAAGTGATAAGTGTTAAAGCTATAGTAGAAATTCTAGAGTAATTCGCTATATAGTTATGTCAAAAAAAGTATCGTAAAAAGAGCTATCCACAAAAACTCATAACTATGATAAGCGATTTACGTTGAACTATCGTCATCGGGACGATAGTTCGATAACTGCAATTATCAAGACGATTAGTCCGATAGTCGAATAATAAGAATTATCGCCGTATGACCATTAAAGTCTAGGGTTAGAGTGAACAACAACCTCATTCTACCAAACAGTCAGGAGAATGCTGGTAATTAACATCCACAACAGTCAAATGGATACGTGCTTACAGTCATAGGGACAACACAACCAAAGTTATAAGAAGCCACAGAAAAAAAGTCACACACCATTCACTATCCCTGTACTTGTTCCACAGCCCTGACCCTTAAACCTCATTGGACCCCACCAATTAAAAGTGCCAAGAGGCAGTATGAATTGGAACCAACCATTTTACTGAACTGGACTTTGAATATCCCAGTCCTGGAACGCAGCAGAGCCCCAAACCTGCATAACCACCAGTGATTTAAAAAGTGCCGGAAGAAGAGTTCCTTTCAAACCCACCATTTTAGTTGAACTGGAACATTGATATACCTGTCCTGGGCAACAGCATGCTGCCCCGAAACCTGCAGTGTGACCCCCAAATTTAAAAAGTGCCTAGTGGTAAGGAGTCTTTCACCATCCATTTTAGTTTCAACTGACATTGACTATACCTGTCCTGGACCAAAGACATGAGCCCCAAACCTGCATACCCCCAGATAAATAAGTTGCCGGAAGAAGGAGTTCTTTCAACCACCATTTTAGTTTTCACTGGACATTGACTATACCTGTTCTGCCACAGCATGAGCCCCAACCGTGCAATGAGCCCAATATTAAAAGTGCTGGAAAAAAGGAGTCTTTCAACCCCCAATCTGTAGTTTCACTGGACATGACTAATACCTGTCATGGACCACAGCAAGACCCGCAAACCTGCATGACCCCCACATATAAAAAGTCCGGAAAAAGGAGTCTTTCACCACCATTTTAGTTTTCACTGGACATTGGAGCTATACCGTGTCCAGCCACAGCATGAGCCCAAACCTTGCATGACCCCCAAAGATTAAAAAGTGCCGGAATAAGCAGTCTTTCAACCTACATTGTTAGTTTCACTGGACATGGACAATACTGTCCCGGGCCACAGCATGAGCCCCAAACCTGCATGACCCCAGATTAAAAAGTGCAGGAATAAAGAGTCTTTGGAACCACCATTTTAGTTGAACTGACATTGACTATATCTGTCCTGTACCCCAGAAAGACCATAAAACCTGTCGACCCCACAGATTAAAAATTGCCGAAAAAGGATCTTTCAACAACCATTTAGTTTTCACTGGACATTGACTATACTTCCTTGGCCACAGCAATCAGCCCCAAACCTGCATGACCCCCAGATTAAAAAGTCCCCTGAAAAAGAGTCTTATCAACCACCATTTTAGTTTTCCCCTGGACATTGAATATACCTGTCCCTGGGCCACAGCATGAGCCCCAAACTGCATGACCCCAGATTAAAAAGTGCAGGAAAAAAAGGATCTTTTCAACCACCATTTTAGTTTCACTGGACCTTGGACTATACCTGTCTGGCCAAGCATGAGCCCCAACCCTGCAGAACCCCCAGATTTAAAAGGGTCCGATAAAAGGAGTCTTTCAACCACCATTTTTAGTTTCACTGGACATTTGACTATACCTGTCCTGGGCCACAGCATGAGCCCCAACCTGCATGACCCCCAGATTTAAAAAGTGCCGGAAAAATAGTCCTTCAACCACCAATTTTGCTAAACTGGACATATGCTAAACTGTCCCTGGGCCACAGCATGAGCCCCAAACCTGCATGACCCCCAGATTAAAAGTGCCGGAAAAAGTAGTCTTTCAACCACCATTTTAGTTTCACTGTCATTGACATACTGTCCTGGGCCACAGCAAATGAGCCCCAAACTGCATGTCCCCAATTAAAAAGAGCCGGAAAATGAGTCTTTCACCACCATTTTAGTTTCACAGGACATTGACTATACCTGTCCTGTACCACAGCATGACCCCTAAACCTGTTAACCCACATATCACAAAGTGCACAAGCTATTTTTGACAGTACTGTCCATTTAGTATATTTTTGGTAACTGACCATTGTTTACAGAATATATTTAGGGAATTTTATTTATAGTTTTACATTATTATCATTTTGCTTTTTTTTTAGAAAATGTAGTTATATTATTTCATAAGCAATGTAGAGTTCCAAACAATCGTGTGCTCAACCATAGTGATGAGCGATTACGTTGACTATCGTCATCGGGTCGATAGTCGATATCGGCAATTATCAAGAAGATTTCCGATAATCGATAATTGATTATCGCCGAAAAATTGACCATTAAAGTCAATGAGAGAGAACAACACCTTCATTCTTACACCCAAACAGGCTGGAAGAAGCTGGGATTAACATCCACAACAGTCAAATGGTACATGCTACATCTTAGGCAACACACTTAGGTTATAAAAGTCACAGGAAAAAAAGACACAGACCATTTACAATCCCTTCTTGTACCACAGCCCCCTGACCCCTAAACCTGCATCACCCACAAATAAAAGGCCAGAAGGCAGTATGATTTGAACCATCATTTACTTGAATTGGACATTGTATATCCCTGTCCTGGAATGGCACATGAGCCCCAAACCTGCATGACCCCCAGATTAAAAAGTGCCAGAAAAAGCAGTCTTTCAACCACCATTTTAGTTTCACTGGACATTGAATATCCTGTCCTGAAACGCAGCATGAGCCCCAAACTGCAATGACCACCAGATTTAACAAGTCCAGGGAAAAAGGAGTCATTGAACCACATTTAGTTGAATTGGACATGACATACTGTCTCTGTACCGCAGAATGACCATTAAACCTGTCGACCCACAGAATAAAAAGTGCCGGAAAAAGGATTCTTCACCACCATTTTAGTTTCACTGGACATGAACTATACCCTGCCTGGGCCCACACATGAGCCCCAAACCTGCATGACCCAATAAAAAGTCCCGGAAAAAGGATCTTTGAACCACCATTTTAGTTTCACTGGACATTGACTATACTCTGTCTCTGGGCCACTGCAGAGCCCCCAAACCTGCATGACCCCAGATTTAAAAGTGCTGGAAAAAAGGATCCTTTCAACCACCATTTAGTTTCACGACATTGACTATACCTGTCTCTGGGCCACAGCATGAGCCCCAAACCTGCAATGACCCACAGAATAAAAATTGCCGGAAAAAAGGATTATTTCAACCACCATTTTAGTTCACTGGACATTGACTATACCTGTCCTGGGGCCACAGCCTGAGCCCCAAAACCTGCATGACCCCAATTAAAAAGTGCAGAAAAAAGAGTCTTTGAACCACCATTTTAGTTGAACAGACCATTGACTATATCTGTCCATACCGCAAAATGACCATTAAACCTGTCGACCCACAATAAAAAATTGCCGGAAAAAGGAGTCTTTCAACCACCATTTTAGTCACTTGGACATTGACTATACCTTCCTGGCCACAGCATCAGCCCCAAACCGCATGACCCAGATTAAAAAGTCCCTGAAAAAAGAGTCCCCTTTCAACACCATTTATAAGTTTCCCTGGACATTGAATATACCTGTCCTGGCCACAAGCATAGCCCCATACCTGCATGACCCCAGATTAAAAAGTGCTGAAAAAAGGAGTCATTCAAACACCATTTTATTTTCACTTGGACATTGACTATACCAGTCCTTGGCCACAGCATGAGCCCCAAACCTGCATGACCCCCAGATTTAAAAAGTGCCCGATAAAATGATCTTTCATCACCATTTTAGTTTCACTGGACATTGACTATACCTGTCCTGGTCACAGCATGAGCCCCAAACCTGCAATGACCCCCAGATTCAAAAGTGCCGAATAGTAGTCTTTCAACCACCATTTTAGCTAAACGGGACATAGACTATAGCTGTCCTGGGCCACAGCATTGAGCCCAAACCTGCATGACCCCCAGATTAAAAAGTGCCCGGAAAGAGTAGACTTTCAACCACCATTTTAGTTGTCACTGACATTGACTATACCTGTCCTGGGCCACAGCATGACCCCAACCTGCATGACCCCAGAATTAAAAGAGTCCGGAAAAGGAGTCTTTCAACCACCATTTTATTTCACTGGACAATTGAGACTATACTTCCGTACCACAGCATGACCCCTAAACCTGTTTGACCACAGATCACAAAGTGGCACTATGCTATTTTGTACTGTGACTGTCATTTAGTATGATTTTTTGGTAAACTGAACATTGTTTACATAATTTATTTAGGGAAGTTTTATTTATAGTTTTACAATATTATCATTTTGCTTTTTTTTTTCTAGAAAATGTAGTTATATTATTTCATAAGCAATGTAGAGTTCCAAACAATTGTGTGCTCATCAAATAGTATGAGCGATACGATGATTATCCGTCATCGGTCCGATAGTCGATATCGCAATATCAAGAAGATTTCCGATAGTTCGATAAAAGATATCGCCGATGACCATTAATGTCTATGAGTAGAGAACAACACCTTCATTCCTTACACCCAAAAAGGCTGGAGAAGCTGGGATAACATAAACAACAGTCAAATGGATACATGCTAACATCTTAGGCAACACACTTAGGTTATAAAAGCCACAGAAAAAAAAGTCATTCACTATCCCTGTCCTTGTACCACAGCCTGACACCTTAAACCGCATCACCCACAAATTTAAAAAAGTCCAGAAGGCAGTAATGATTTGAACCATCATTTTTACTTGAACGACATTGAATATCCCTGTCCTGAATGCAGCATGACCCCCCAAACCTGCATGACCCCCCAGATTTTAAAAAGTGCTGGGAAAAGGAGTCTTTGAACCACCATTTTAGTGAACTGGACTTGACAATATCTGTCCTGTACCGCAGAATACCATTAAACCTGTCTGACCCACAGATTAAAAAGTCCGGAAAAAAGGAGTCTTTCAACCACCATTTTAGTTGCACTGGACATTGACTATACCTGTCCTGTACCACAGCATGACCCTAAACTGTTTAACCCACAGATCACAAAGTGGCACATGCTATTTTGTACCGTGACTGCTTTAGTATATTTTTTGGTAACTACATTTGTTTACAGAATTATTTAAGAAGTGTTTATGTATAGATTTACATTATTATCATTTAGTTTTTTTTCAAGTGTAATAACTCAACATACACCCCTCCCTGCAGTTTTTACAGGTATTTTTTACACTGTAATGTGTTAATTCGTCCCACACCCAATAAGTAATAAAAATGTCCTAATCATCCCCAAAACACTTCTATAGAGAAGGACATTTGCCCTCCTGCATCTGAGAGTGAATTCAGTCAATCACATCAATGTTCATTTTTTCTCCAATCCTCTTTCAGTGATTAGGGACAGACCCCCTGGAGATCAAATGATGCGACCTCCATAGTGACTCCGCCAGCCCCAAAAATTTTAAGCCTCAAATTATGCAATTTGTGTCCAGCCCTGGGGCCCTTTTTTGACACTACTTAACTCACAAAATCACCTTTTTCAAAATCTGATTTTTTAGAGAAATTTAAGCTCTCCTGATTGCCCCAACGGTGAGAGCCAAGTGCTGCCGTCATAAACTAGTTAACCACGAGGTCCAGCCTGCCCGGGCCAGACTTACAGTGGTGCGGTGAACCCAACTAGCGGCTGTCACTATTAACACCAGTTCAGATGCCGGGGGTCAGAAGTTACAGTGGTGCGGTGAGAGCCCAGCCTGGCGTCCCTCATCTATTAACACAATAAAAATGCCCTATGACCAGCAACAAAACAGTCGAAGCCGAAGTGTGAGTAAGACCTCCAAGCCTCCTCCGTACACAGTCCAAGACCTGGGTAGCGCTTGACCCTCCGTATGAATGCGGACCAATTGAGCTTCACTTGGAAATACTGGTGTTGACGTTCCTGTTTCCACCCAGGTGTCCTTTTCTGGCATTCTTTTTCTCGTTTTTACTCAACTGCGGAGGAAATGGTCTCTGTTTCTTTGTTCTCTGTCCGTGCTCCATACTCCATGTCCCTTGAATAACCTACATCTGTCAAGTCTTCCTGTAACCTCCTTGTACAATTCAAAGGAAATATATGTCCCAGCTATTTGTACATCAAGTTTTTTTAGTAGTTTAATTCTAGAAAACACATTTTTAAAATAGGATGGAATCCCACCAACTTCTTTGTTTCTCTTTTTTTAATTGTATTAATGGGTTTTCTCACTACAGGGTTTGCTATCCCCCCTCCAATCCCCTTTGGGGTTATTAAAAGATCTTGCCAAAACAAGACATTTTGCAATTTGTGTCCATAACAGTGTCCTACTATTCCTGTTATCCTGACAGCACCCACCCTTGAGCCAACTCTTGAGACATTGTGAAGAACAAATGTCCTGTATAGAAACCACATTTTTTACAATAGGAACCTGTATCTAGCTGCAATTTCACAGCAAAATGCCCACAAACATGCAAAACAATGACCCATGAGCCACTTTGACAATTGTTGAAGAACAAAATGTCCCTGTTAGAAACAAAATTTTTTATAATAGGACCTGTAGTCTATCTGCATTTCACAGCAAAATGCCCCCAAAAAATTCAAAACATGACCCTTGAGCCACTTTTGACATTGTGAAGAACAAATGTCTGTTAGAACAACATTTTTTGATATATTAGGACCTGTAGTATTTGCTGCATTACAAAGCAACTATGGACTCCAAAAAAATATAAAACTGACATCTCAGCCACTGTTGAAAAATTGTGAGGGAGAAAAGCACTTAAAGCCACATTTCCTGTTCCAAAGGACATGATTATAGCTGTATCTCCACACGCACCATGACCAGAAAAAAATTATAAAAAATGACTTCTTCAGCCACTGTTAAAAATTGTGAGGGAGAAAATGCCACTTAAAAGCCACATTACCTGTTCCAAAGACCATGATTATTAGCTGTATCTCACAGGCAACATGACCACAAAAAATTATAAAAATACTTCGCAGCACTGTTAAAATTGTGAGGGAGAAATGCCACGTAAAAACCCCATTTCTGTTCCAAATGGACCATTGATTAGGCTGTATCTCACAGCAACATGACCCCCAAAACCATTGACAATGCGAAAAATTCTAAAGATTAAGTGATTAAATGGAATACGGTTTTGTCATGAAACTTGCTGTCTTTACAGTCTCCTCACAGCAAACCAGCAAAATGAAACTTTTGGGAACTGAGAATAAAAAATTGCAGTAAGAAATGATCAGTTTAAAAAAAAGTTTCAAAGGACGCATTTCTGTTTGAAGAGATTTGAAGTAGACCCGGCAACTAATCGTGACCTCGCAATTGGGCCAACAACATCATCAGAGATCCATGCCTGATCATCTTGATGAATGTCAAACGATCCACATTATCTTGGAAAGCCGGATGCGTTTGGCTGTAATGACCCTCCAGCTGTGCTGAAGGTCCCTCCGATATGACGCTGGCTGCTGGGCAGGACAACACCACTATGGCGTGGCGAGCGAGCCGGGACATCATCCTTTTTGGATACCCAAAGTCATGTGTCCGTAACACATACAAAAACATCGGTGTTGAGACACAGATAGTCGTGCACCATGATCTAAGCTGGTCTCTGTGTGTTGTATGTGTGCCCTGCGTGGCATGCGTGGGTGAGGTGTAAAATAAAGAATTGCCCAGAGTTCACTCCATTTGGCTTCTTCCACCTTGCCTGCTGCTGCCGCTTACGGTACTTGGCACTCTACTGCTGTCACGTCGCTGACGTTGTTCCACGTGACATTTGAAATAACTTGAAGCAGACGCAACAGATTCTCCAGTTGATCAATCAGCAAGGTCTCCATTTCCTGCATTTTACTCTCTATATGGGTGGGTGGGAAGGAAAGTGCTGATTTTGTTTTATACATGGGATCCAGAGGGTGGCCACCCAGTAACTGTTGATTTTCATTTTGATGGCCTTACTGAGAGGATCATGTTGGCGAAATGGAGCATCCAAGCAACTCATGTGAAGATGGAGCCTTATAGATTCCCAACCTCTGGGTTCGAGGGCACACAAACTGATCTTCTCATCTTCCTCCTCCGCCTCAAATTCGCGCCAACCTCTTTCAAGCAGGGACGTCGGTAACGCCGGTGTTAGAAATACCTCCCTCCTCGCTTCCTCCGCCCACAGCTTCAACACAACCCTGACTGCCTCAATGATGCACCCTGAGAGCTGAGGCGCCCCCTTGCACTAGCCCTGGACCCCGAACCACTGGCCTAATGAAGACCGAAAAATTTGTGAAACTGTCGGGCCTTGTGGATTCCGACGGAGAGAAAGACGCCGTGTCCCGCATCCTGTGTCCGTCTCCTCCCGTCGCTGGTGGGACATGATGTTTCAGATTGTCCAACGATCGATCCAGTAACTAAGATCACCACAATGCTCATGCTGACAAGGGCATTGTCCGCACTGACCATTTTGGTGGCTTCTTCAAAACTGGCAAGGAGGGTGCAGAGCTCTTTCACCTGCCTCCACTCTCGGTGGCTCAACACCCCGAGGTCCGCACCGCTGCTTGTCAGGCCATGTGTCACTTCGTACTGCGTAATGGCATTGCGCTGCTGCCACAATCGCTGGAGCATGTGGAGGGTGGAATTCCAGCGTGTTGCCACGTCAACAATGAGACGGTTGACGGGGCCGAGCTGACGCTGCAACGCAGCCAGGCGGGACGAAGCAGGGTGCGAACGGCGGAAGTGCGAACTCAGACCTCGAGCCTTCCTCAGCAGGCAGTCCAGACCCGGGTAGCTCTTTAGAAATTTCTGGACGACAAGGTTCATGACATGTGCCAGGCAAGGGATGTGCTCCAGCCTACCGATCTTAAGGGCGGCCAGCAGATTTCGACCGTTATCGCACACCACCTTGCCTGGCTTCTTGTCACCCAGCCAGCGCTCGGTCTCGTTGCGGAGAGCCGTCCACAGCTCCTGACCTGTGTGTGGACGGTCTCCACGACAGATTAATTTCAACACGGCCTGGTTTCTCTGGCACGTGATCCCACAAGGGGCCCTTGGGGGGGAAAGAGCCCTGCACCATCCTGCGGTTTTTGAAGAGCGTGCGCCAGCCGAGAGCCCCGTCCCCCCCGAGACACCACCCAGCTCACAAGTGAGCTTCACAGAAAATAGGGCCTTGGCCTGCTTACTACCCCATTTTCGGTGGCCCAATAAATTTTTTTTCGCCCACAAAATCAGACAATGCGTTTTTAAATTTTTAAAAAATGGCGGGCCAGGGAAGGATTTTTTTTTGGGCAAAGAAATGCCTGCTCGGCATCTGGTTTGGGGGCACAAGGGCCTGACGGGCGGAACCCATCTTTTCCACCAACGGAAAGGCAACTTTCCAGGCCAAAACCCCGGGCAACCCGACATTCAGCTTTTGGTTTGGGAGGTTTGGGGTTAAAAGTGTTTCTTCTGCCCCCAAAACCTGGAAGACAAAGGCTGGTGCTAGCTGGCCGCTTTACGGTGCGGGGTCGTCAAACTGGCGGAAGGAAAAGGGGGTAGGAGGGTCCGGGGTGGTGCTGGTTACTCGGGCGAGGTGGGGCGAAGCGGGGGCGATCCCTTGATCAGACTCTAAAATCAGGGTTGCCCCCATTTCAACTCCATTCCGCCATGTGCTAGACATTTGTGGGGGTTTAAAACCCCCTTAAGGTTTTGGCCTCTATTAGGTTTACGGCAAAGGGGCATATGACACGCGGGGTTAACAGAGGCTTGCCAAAAGAAGGCCCAGGCTTGAGGGTCCTGGACCTTTTTGGACGGCAAAAGCGGGGGGGGGGTTTTCCTGAGGGGGGGGGCGGAAAAAAATCAGGGGATTTCTGCGACCGCCCTCTCCCTTTTGGGCGGGACCCGATTGACACTCCCCATCGTTTTCCCTCCTGTCCCATGAAAAGCGCTGAAGCAAATTCGCGGAAAGACCAGGAGGATCCGCAATGTCTATCATCATCATCAACACAGGGCTTTTCGTCCTGACTTTCTGCATCCGGGAGCTGGGGGACAAGAAGGGACTGCAAGGCGTTGCGACCGCCCGGGTTTTTTCCAAAATTAAAGGGCTTCCTTCCCCCCCTTGAGGGATCATAACGGGGCGTAGAGCAGAAAAAATCATCCTTTTGGGGCCCTTTTGATTTTTAACGGGCTTCTCCCCCCAACGCATTTGTCATCAAAAGGTCTTAAAAAAATGGTTATCCACAGTGGTGGGTACAACGAGTTGACATTTGGGCTGCCTCGCTTCATGTTGGGGGAACGAGATGCTGATGACACTTTGGGGCCGTGACGGGGGAGGACAGGAGGTAAGATGCTGGATGCAGTTGCTTTAACCACTGAAGAACAGATTGGCGCGCTGTTTTTACGAATTCACGGGGCCCGCCCCAGCATAAGGCCACGGTCCTCAACCGACAATCCCTGGCTGGTGTTGTGCCAGAACTAAAGGAGCACCTTCTCTCGTACCTCTACCCCCAGTCCTACCCCCCTTTTGTCCTTTCCACCTGCATTTGCTCCATGTTCGAAAAAAAAAATTTTTTAAGGGTATGGGAAAGTTTTTTGGGAAAGCTTTATTAAAAAAACGGCAAATCACAGCTATTCCAAAAACCCTCAAATCAAAACAAAAATTTCTGGGTTCAAATTTAATGCAAAGGGGGGGCCCATAAAAAATCTGGACTGGGGAAATGCAAAAAACAGTATCGAAATGTATAAAAGGGTAAAAAGGGGATTTTTGGCAATATCAATTCACCCCTTGGGGACTCACAAATTGCTGGATTCAATTTAACTGCAAAGGGGGGCTCTTCAACAAATCTGGGCTGGAAAAAGTGCAAAAAAAATAAATTTAAATGTAACAAAATAAAAGTATTTTTTGGGACCTATCAATTCAACTGTGGTGACTACACAATTGTGGATTCAAATTTAACTGCAAGGGGCTCTATCAAAAAATTGGGGCTGGCAAAAAAATGCAAAAAACCTATCTGAATTTAACGGATAATAAAAGGATTTTTGGCCCATCATTCACCTGTGGTGATACACATTCTGGATTCAAATTTTAAATGAAGGTTCCCCCATCAACAAAATCTGGACTGGGCAAAAATGCAAAAAACACTACTGAAATGTAACGGATAAAAAAGGTATTTTTTTTCACCTATCAATTCACCCTGTGGTGCTACACAAAGCGGATTTAAAATTTTAAATGCAAAGGGGGCCTCTATCAACAAACTTGGGCTGGGCAAAAAATGCAAAAAACCGTTTGAAATGTATACATTTTTAAAAGGTAATTTTTGCACCATCCAATTTACCTTTTGGGACACACAATTGTGATTAAAAATTTAACTGCAAGGGGACCTTTTTTAAAAAAACGGACTGGGCAAAAAGGCAAAAAAAAAATTTTGAAAAGTATACGGGTAAAAAAGGTATTTTTGGCACCATAATTCACCTGTGGACCTGTGGGACTACACAATTGCTGGATGTAAATTGTAACTGCAAAACCTCTATCAGACAAATCCTGAACTGGGCAAAAGTGCCAAAAACAAGTACTGAATGTATACGGATGAATAAAAAGGTATTTTTGGCACCTATCATATTCCCTGTGGTGACTACAACAATTGCTGGATACAAATTTAAACTGAAATGTGCTCGATCAACACCTCTGGACTGGTCAGAAAGTGCAAAAACACGTATCTGAAATGTATACGATAAATAAAAAGTATTTTTGGCACCTATCAACCTGTGGTGACTACACAATTGCTGGATTCAATTTAACTTAAGGCTCTAACCAAACAAAATCTGGACTGGCAAAAGTGGAAAAAACACGGTATCGTGATTGTAATACAGATAATCAACAGGTTATTTTATTTGCACTTATCAACCGTGTGTAGACTACACAATTTGCTGGATTAAATTAACTGCAATGGTGGGCTCTGATCTCAACAAATCTGGACTAGGAAGAAAGTGCAAAAAACACGTATCTCTGAAAGTGTATACGGATAATAAAAGGTATTTGTTTGGCACCTATCAATTGCACCTGTGGTGACTACAACATTTGCCTGGATCAAATTTAACTGCAAGGTACCTCTATCAACAAATCTGGACTGGGCAAAAGTGCAAAAAACACTGTATCTCTGAATGTAATACGTATAATAAAAGGTATTTTGGCACCTATCAAATTCCCCGGTGGTGACTACACAAATTGCTGGATTCAAATTTAACTGCAAGGTGGCTCGTCACCAAATCTGACTTGGCAAACAGAGTGCAAAAAACACTTCTCTGAAATGGTATAACACGTAAATAAAAGGTGAATTTTCGGCACCTATCAACCCTGTGGTGACTACACAATTGCTGGATCAAATTTTAACTGGCAAGTGGCTCGATCAACAAATCCTGGACTGGCAAAAGTGCAAAAAAACACTATCCTAAATGAATACGGATAATAACATTATTTCTGGCACCTATCAACCTGTGGTGACTACACAATTGCCTGGATTCAAATTTAACTGCAGGTGCTCTATCAACAAATCTGCTGGGCAAAAAGTGCAAAAAACACGTATCTGAAATTGTATACGGATAATAAAAGGTAATTTTGCACCTATCAACCTGTGGTTGACTACACAATTGCTGGATTCACATTAAACTGCAAGGTACCTCTACGAACAAATCTGACGTGTGCCAAAAGTGCAAAAAAACACTTTAACTGAAAATGTTACTGTGGATAATAAAAGGTATTTGGCACCTATCAATTCACCTGTGGTGACTACACAATTGCTGGATTCACATTTAACGCAGGGTTCCTCTATAACAAATCTGGCCTGGGCACAAGTGCAAAAAACGAATATCTGAAATGGTATACTGATTATAAAATGTATTTTTGGCAACACCTATCAATCCCCTGTGGTGACTACACAATTGCTGGATCAAATTTTAACTGCCAAGGTACTCTCTATCAACAAATCTGACATGGGCAAAAAGTGCAAAAAACACAGATCTGAAATTTATAACGGAAATAAAAGGAAGGTATTTTTGGCACCTATCAACCTGGTGGGACTACCCAATTGCTGGATTCAAATTTAACTCAAGGTGGCTCTATCAACAAATGCTGGCTGGGCAAAAGTTCAAAAAAAAACAAGTATCTGAAAAGTATAAATAAACGGATAATAAAAAGGTATTTTTGGCACCTATCAATTCACCTGTGGTGACTACACAATTGCTGAGATTCAAATTTAACTGCAAGGTACCGGTCTAACAACAAATCTGGGACTGGGCAAGAAGGTGCAAAAAACACGTATCTGAAATGTATACGGAAAAATGAAAAGGTATTTTTGGGCACCGATCAACCTGTGGTGACTACACAATTGCTGGATTCAAATTTAACCTGCAAGGTGGAGCTCAATTAACCAAGTCTGGACTGGGCAAAAGTGCAAAAAAGCACCGAATCTAGAAATGTGATATACGGATAATAAAATGTATTTTTTTGGCACCTATCCAAATTCCCCTGTGGTGCTACAGAATTGCTGGATACAAATTTAACTGCAAGGTGGCTCGATCCAACAAATCTGGACTGGGCAAAAGTCAAAAAAACACGTATCCTGAAATGTATGACGGGATAATAAAAGGTATTGTTGGCACCTATCACCTGTGGTGCCTACACAACTTGCTGGATTCAAATTTACCTGCAAGGTGGCTCTATCAAAACAAATCTGGAACTGGGCAAAAGTGCAAAAAACACGGAACTGGAATGTATACGGGAAATAAAAGTATTTTTGTGGCACCTATCAATTCACCTGTGGTGACTACACAATGCTGGATTCAAATTTAACTGCAAGGTATACCTCTATCAACAAATCTGGACTGGGCAAAAAGTGCAAAAAACACGTGATCTGAAATGCATACGGGATAATAAAGGTATTTTTTGGCACCTATCAATTCACCTTGGTGACTTACACAATTGCTGAGTTCAAATTTAACTGCAAGGTATCGTCTATGCAACAAATCTGACTCGCAAAAGTGCAAAAAATCACGTATCCCCCCCCCCCTTAATGTATACGGATAATAAAAGGTATTTTTGGCAATTGATCGAACCTGTGGTGACTACACAATTGCTGATTTAAATTTAACTGGCAAGGTAGCAGTCATCAACAAATCTGCACTGGGCAAAATTGCAAAAAACAAGTATCTTGAAATGTATAGGATAATAAAAAGGTAATTTTTTGGCACTATCAATTTCCTGTGGTGACTCACAATTGCTGGATAAAATTTTAACTGCAAGGTGGCGTCGATCAACACATCTGGACTGGCAAAAGTGCAAAAAACACGTATCTGAAATGTATAACGAATAATAAAAGGTAATTTTGCACCTATTCAACCTGTGGAGGACTACACAATTGCTGATTCAAATTTTAAAACTGCAAGGTGGCTCTATCATACAAATCGGACTGGGCAAAAGTGCAAAAAACCACGTATCTGATTTGTGATACAGAATAAAAAAAGGTATTTTTGGCACCTATTTACCTGTTGTGACTACACAATTGCTGGATTCAAATTTTACTGCAAGTGGCCTATCAAACAAATCTGGACTAGCAGAAGTGTCAAAAAGACACGTATCTTGAAATGTATAAACGGAATAATAAAAGGTATTTTTGGACCTATCATTTCACCTGTGAGGACTACACATTGCTGTATTCAAATTTAACTGCAAGGTACCTCTATCAACAAATCTGGACGGGGCAAAAGTGCAAAAAACACGTATCTGAAATGTATACGGAATAATAAAGGTATTTTGGCACCTATCAATTCCCCTGTGGTTGACTACACAATGCTGGATTCAAATTTAAACTGCAAGGTAGGCTCGAGTCAAGCAAGATCTGGACTGGGCAAAAGTGCAAAAAAACACTTATCTGAAATTATACGGATAATAAAAGGTATTTTTGCAACCTTATCAACCTGTGGGGACTACACATTTGCTGGATTCAAATTTAACTGCAAGGTGGCTCTATCAACAAACTCTGGCTTGGGAAAAGTGCAAAAACAAGTATCTGAAATGTATACGGATCATAAAAGGTTAATTTTGCACCTATCAATTCACCTGTGGTGACTACAACAATTGCCGTATTTTCCAAATTTTAACTGCAAGGTACCTCTATCAACAATCTGGACTGGGCAAAAGTGCAAAAAACACGTATCTGAAATGTAGATGTATAATAAAGGTATTTTTGGCCCCCC
The DNA here is from genome assembly GCA_025379985.1 of Phyllomedusa bahiana. NCBI lineage: Eukaryota > Metazoa > Chordata > Amphibia > Anura > Hylidae > Phyllomedusa > Phyllomedusa bahiana. The sequence continues at coordinate 4,822 of JAODAL010005110.1, read as the reverse complement.
GAAACCCCCTATCAATTTACCTGTGTTGTGACACAACATTGCCTGAGTTCAATATTTAACTGGCACAGTACCTCTATCAACAAATCAACTGGGGCAAAAGTGCAAAAAAAACACGTAATCTGAAATGTATACGGATAATAAAAGGTATTTTTGGCACCTATCAATTCACCTGTGTTGACTACAAACAATTGCTGATTCAAATTTAACTGGCAAGGTACCTCTATTCAACAAATTGGACTGGTCAAAAGTGGCAAAAAACACGTATCTGAAATTAGACATATAATAAAATGGTATTTTTTGCACCTATCAATTACCTGTGGAGACTACACAATTTCTGGATTCAATTTAACTGCAAAGTACCTCTATCAAAACAAATCTGGACTGGGCAAATGTGCAAAAAACAACGTAACTGAAATGTTTACGGGATATAAAAGGTATTTTTGGCACCTATAAAAATCCCCCTGTGGTGGACTACACAGATTGCTGGATTCAAATTTAACTGCAAGGTACCATTCTATCAACAAATCTGTACTGGGCCAATAAGTGCAAAAAACATCTATCTGAAATGTATACGATAAGAAAAAGGATATTTTTGCACCTATCAAACTGTGGTGACACACAATTGCAGATTCAAATTTAACTGCAAAGGAGGCTGATCAACAAATCTGGACTGGCAAAAGTGCATAAAGAACACGTAACTGAAATTTATACGAATAATACAAGGTATATTTTTGGCCAACCTATCAACCAGTTGGTGGACTATACAAGTTGCTGGATTCAAATTTAACTGCAAGGTGCTCTATCAACAAATCTGGACTGGGCAATAAGTGTCAAAAAACACGTATCCTGAAATGTATAAGATAATAAAAGGTATTTTTTGGCACCTATCAACCTGTTGGTGACACAACAATTGCTGGATTCAAATTTAACTGCAAGGTGGCTCAAATCAACAAATTCTGGACTGGGCAAAAGTGCAAAAAACAATATCCTGAAATGTAACGGGATAATAAAAGGTATTTTAGGCACCTATCAACTTCGACCTGTTGTGACTTACACAATTGCTGGATTCACATTTAGACTGCAAGTTACCTCTACAACAATCAGGACTGGGCAAAAGTGCAAAAAACACGTATCTGAAATGTTTAACGGATAATAAAAGGTATTTTTGGCACCTATCAATTCACCTGTGTGAACTACACAATTGCTGGATTCACATTTAACGTGCAAGGAACCTCTATCAACAAATCTGGACTGGCAAAGTGCAAAAAACACATATCAGAAATGTATCGGATAATAAAAGGTATTTTTGGCACCTATCAATCACGCTGTGTGACTATCGACAATTGCTGGATTCAAATTTAACTGCAAGGTACCTCTAATTCAACAACAAATCAATACTGGGCAAAAGATGCAGAAAAACCCATATCTGAAATGTATAGCGGAATAATAAAAAGGTATTTATTGGCACCTATCAACCTGTGGTACTTCACACAATTGCTGTATTCAATTTAACTGCTAGTTGCTCTATGCAACAAATCTCGGCTGGGCAAAAGGTGCAAAAAACAATGTAACTGAAATGTATACACGGATAATAAAAGGTATTTTTTGCACCTATCAATCACCTGAGGTGACTACACAATTGCTGGGATTCAAATTTAACAGCAAGGTACCTCTATCAACTTATCTGGACTGGTCAAAAGTGCAAAAAACACGTATCTGCAATGTATAACGGAATAATAAAAGTATTTTGGCACCTAATCAACCTGTGGTGACTACACAATTGCTGGATTCAAATTTAAACGCAAGGTGGTGCCCTCGATTAACAAAATTCTGTACAGGGCAAAAGTGCCAAAAAAAAACGTAACTGAAAATGTATACGATAATAAAAGGTTTTTGTTTGGCACCTATCAATTCCCCTGTGTGACTACAAGAATTGCTTGATAACAAATTTAAACTGCAAGGTGGCTCTTCAACAAATCTGGATATGGCAAAAGTGCAGAAAACACTTATCTGAAATGAATACGGATAATAAAAGGTATTGTTTGCACCTATCAACCTGGTGGTGACTACACAATTGCTGGATTCAAATTTAACTGCATGTGGCCTCTAACAACAAATCTGGCTGGCAAAAGTGCACAAAAACAAGTATCTGAATTGTAAACGTGATAATAAAAGGAATTTTTGGCACCTATCAAGTTCACACTGTGGTGACTACACTATTGCTGGATTCAAATTTAACTGCAAGGTACCTCTATCAACAAATCTGACTGGCCAAAAGTGCAAAAAAACACGAATCTGAAATGTATACGGATAATAAAAAGGTATTTTTGCACCTATCAAACACTGTGGTGAACTAACACAATTGCTGGATTCAAATTTAAACTGGCAAGGTGGCTCTATTAACTAAGTCTGACTGGGCAAAAGGTGCAAAAAAACCCTATCTGTAATGTATACCGAGTAAAAAAGGTATTTTTGCACCTATCAATTCCCCTTGTGTTACTACAACTACACAATTGCTTGTGATTCAATATTTAACTGCAAAGGGGCTCGATCCAACAAATCTGGACTCGGGCAAAGAGTGCAAACAACACTTATCTGAAATGTAATAACGGATAATAAAATGGTATTTTTGGCATCCCTATCAACCTAGTGGTGACTACACAATTGCAGGATTCAATTTAAACTGCAAGTTAGCTCTATCAACAAAAATGGCTGGGCAAAAGTGCAAAAAAAACACAAGTATTGAAAATTTATACGGATAATAAAAGGTATTTTTTGCAACGACCTATCAATTCCAGCTTGGTGACTACAGCAATTGCCCGATTCCAAATTAAACTTGGCAAGGTACCTCTATCCACAAATCTGGACTGGGCAAAAGTGCAAAAAACACGTAGCTGAAATTGTAACGTATATAAAGGTATTTTTTGGCACCTATCAATTTTAACCATGTGGTGACTACACAATTGCTGGATTCAAATTTAAAAAAACAGCAAGTACCTCTATCAACCAATCTCTGGACTGGCAAAAGTGCAAAAGACACGTGATCTGAAATGTATAACGGATAAAAAAAGGTATTTATTGCCACCTATCAATTTCACCTGTGGTGACTACACAATTGCTGGATAAAATTTAACTGCAAGGTACCTCTATCAACAAATCTGGACTGGGCAAAATGGCAAAAAACACTTATCTGAAATGTAACCTTATAATAAAAGTTATTTATAGGCACCTATCAATTTACCTGTGGTGACTACGAACAAATGCTTGAAAGATAAAAAAAAAAAAAAAAAAAGAGGAGAAAAAATAAATAAAAAAAAAATGCTGGATTCAAATTTAAACGCAAAGTACCTCTATCAACTAATCTGACTGGGCAAAGTGCAAAAAACACGTATCTGAAATGTATAATCGGAAATAAAAGGTATTTTTTGGCTCCTATCAATTCCCCCGTGGTACTACACAATTGCTGATTCAAATTTAACGTGTGCAAGGTACCTCTATCAACAAATCTGGACTGGCAAAAGTGCAAAAACCGTATCTGAAATGTAATACGGATAAAAAGAAGGTATTTTTTGGCACCTATCAACGCTGTGGTGACTACACAAATTGCTGATTCAAATTTAACTCAAGTGGCTCGATCAACAAATCTGGACTGGGGCAAAAGTGCAATACTCAAAAACACGTATCTGAAATTTATCCTGATAATAAAGATGAATTTGCCCCTATCAACCTGTGGTTGACTACACCATTGCTGGATTCAAATTTAACTGCAAGGTGGCTCTATCACAACAAATCTGACTGGGCAAAAGTGCAAAAAACACGTATCAGAAATGTATACGGATAATACAAGTCTTTTTGCACCTATCAACCTGTGGTGACTAAACAACAATTGCTGGATGCGACATTTAATCTGGCAAAGGTGGCTCTATCAAACAAATCTGGACTGGTGCAAAGTGCAAAAACACATAGTCTGAAATGTATACGGATAATAAAAGGTATTTCTTGGCATCTATCAAATCACTTCTGTGGTGAACAACACAATTGCTGGATTCACATTTAACTTCAAGGTACCTCCTAGCAAAAAAATCTGGACTGGGCAAAAGTGCAAAAAACACGTATCTAAATGGTTTAACGGATAATAAAAGGTATTTTTTGGCACTATTCAATTCACCTGTATCTCTAGCACAATGCTGATATCACATTTAACTGCAAGGTAACCTCTATCACAAATCTGAACTGGGCAAAATTCAAAAAACACATATCTGGAAAAATGTATACGAATAATAAAAGGTGAGTTTTTGGCACCTATCAATTCTCCGGTCCTGGGTGGAGTGACTACACAATTGCTGGATTCAAATTTAACTGCAAGGTAAACCTCTATCACAAAATCTGGGACTGGTCAAAGTGCAAAAAACACATATTCTGAAATGTTTATACGGATAAATAAAATGTATTTTTGGCACCTATCAACCTTTGGTGACTACACAATTGCTGGATTCAATTTAACTGCAAGTGGGCTCTATTCAAACAAATCTGGGCTGGGCAAATGTGCAAAAAAACAAAAACACCCAAGTATCAGAATGTATACGGATAGATAAAAGGTATTTTTGGCACTATCTTTCACCATGTGGGTGACTACACATTGCTGGATTCAATTTTAACTGCAAGGTTACCTCTATCAACAAATCTGATACTCGGGCAAAAGTGCAAAAAACGAACGTACGAAATGTATACGTATAATGAAAAGTATTTTTTGGCACTATCAACCTGTGTGACAACACAATTGCTGATTTCAAATTAATACGTGCAAGGTGCCTATTAACAA